>CM021103.1:630389531-630482958 GCA_007115665.2 Sequoiadendron giganteum
GAATAATTATTTATGCCATCCCTACACCAACATATACAATCTACTAAAAATTGTGTGAATTGATTAGTTAGGTAGGGTCATTGACATCATCATTGCATCGACATATCTTATATAGAAAGGTTTGATAGGTGGTCATATTATAGATTGAGGGGCTAAGGTTTAAGCTTGTGGATATAAGGGGGCTAGCTTTAGGTCTCATATAACCTATAGGGATTAACTATAATGAGCGACCTTGTGAATACCACCACCACTAGGTGGCACCTCCACTTGATTATGAAATTGTCCCCACTTAGTTACTTAGACACAACCACCACCCATTTTGGCTTCCTTCACTTTGCCTAGGCTGATAGTGACACCATTACATAATCATAACAATGCCTTGGACATTTTATATGTCCTAAAGGAGGTGATTTTTTCATGAAGTATAACTTGGGCACATATTATCTAATTTTCATGAAAAAATAAGGCATTAGGAAAGCTAGATCGATTTAATTCAAAACCATTTAGATGGAATTTCTTGATTTAGAGTACTTGTTATTTTAGTTTGAATTTAGTTTTCTATTTTGACTTTTACTTCAGATATTTTTTAAAACATGGGAGTATTTTTTATGGTGAAAGGATTCAAATTTTGTGTGTTTTGATCTTTAATTAGTATATTAGGATTCTATCATTGTGAAATGATGATTTTTTAATTCATCCTTTCATAATCATCTCAAAGAAAGGGAACTATAAGTTTTAACAAGACAACATCTAAATACATCTTAGTCGGCTTCATCTCTTGCCCCATCTTTAGGACCTATCCTTGAACTAAGCACACATAAATAGAAGAAGGGATAACTTTAAGAAACCCCTTGGGAAGAGGTATAAAAGCTTGGCGAATCTTGAATTATTCTTGAAAAAATATTTATTTTATTGGTGATTTTTTTGGGAAAGTATAAATTCAATTGGTGAATCTTTTGTAATCACTAGAAGTTTTTAGAAAATATTGGCGAATGATACTTTTATTGAAACCAATAAAATATTTTCATTGGCGAATTAAACCTATTTTCAAACCAATAAAATATTTTCATTGGCAAATTAAACCTATTTTCAAAGCAATACATTTTTTTTCATTGGTGAATTAAACTTGTTTTCAAATCAATAAAACATTTTCATTGGTGATTAAACTTGTGTTAACACCAATAAAATATTTTCATTGGTGAATTAAACTTGTGCTCAAACCAATAAAATATTTTCACTGACAAACTAAACCTATTTTCAACCAATAAAATAATTTTGTTGAAAAATTAAACTTGTATTCAAACTAATAAAATATTTTTGTGGTGAATTAAACTTTTATGCGAATAAAAATCACAATCTAGGTGGCAAAAATATCAAATGCTAAATAATAATTATTTAGTTAGCGAATTTATAAGTTGTGATCAGAAGTGTGGGAAGTTTATTGTGAGTCGACATTAATAATGATTAAGATACATCAAGCCATTTAATTCTCATATATTTTCGATGCTTTTAATTAGTCTACCTAAAGCCAGATGTCAGTACAAATTAATGAGTTATATTATTTAATAAGTTAATATAACGTTAATATACTCTAAAAATTAAAATTAATGTACACGAATATTTCACTATTTAATGAATGTTTGATTGATGGCTGCAATTGCTTTCTGAAATGGAATGCCTAGAGCACTAGACTTGTGAACTCAAACCTCCAGAGTCACCCTAGAGCCATTAGATTTACAAAGATTCATGTTTGACCTTTAATTCATGTGCATTATTAAATCACTCAATGTGATGGCTCATTTTTTGTGAAATAACATTATGTCACATCAACATGTGTGTCTTGTGGTGAATTAAATGATGAAGTGTTGAGTATTGATGTCTTAATTGTATATATACTTCACCAACTTGATGTTATTCATATCATTTATAAATTTTTTAGGAGAAAAGAAGCAAAAATCCATATGATAGATAAAAGTTGGGTAGGGTATTCACTATTCCTTGTGTGCCTATTTAAGAGGCTATTAGAAAAATTTTGGGTAGGGAGTGGCTTCAAAACAACCCTCACACTTTATTAGTTTAGGTAGATTTTATTTTCTTATCCAATTGCATCAACATTTTGATGGATAAAGAGTTGGCATTATTATTTTCAGTCTTTTATTTAGTCTCTTTCTTCGTTGGAGTTGGCACTTGAGCATTATAATTTTGAATTTGGGTTAACCTCTATTGGTGGAATCTTTCCTAAAGTTGAATTGGCATCCTCTACAGTGCAAGATCTTACCCTGCTTGTTACGAGGTATGGGTTGGTCTATGATATGAAAAATGAATCACTATTGAGTTTGGAGTTTTGGAGGAAGGATTTGGGTGATGCCCTTTTCATATCTACTCTTACTTTGTTCAATTCAATTCACCTCCTACTCAAACACCCAGTTAAGGGTCTCCATGGACCATCATGATCCTCTACTGCTAGTCTCCTTTGCTAGCTCACATGGAAGTTGCTAATGATTTTTTTGTAAATAAAAAATTGTATTTGTTTTTTTATATTTAATATATATAGTGGATTTGCCACCTTGAGCATTCAAAAAAGAACTTGAAGCCTTGGTTTAAAATTCAACAATTAATTTTTGAAGACTATTTGTATAGTTCATTTGTTCACTTTTTAAACATATATCAGTCTTAATTGTCAAGAAAATATATTAAAAGAATTGGATTTTTTTAATATATAAAACTGGCGATAAGGGGCCAACCCCATAAATACATATAATTTTTTTTATTTTAAACCTTGTAGACCAATAGCGACATACCATATTACAAAATTTTGTAAAAATCGATTACATTTCAAGCTACTACATCCTCGTCATCCATCATCTCCTTTGTTAACCCCTATTCACTATTCGCTACTAGGAGAGTTAGGATTACCTTCAGCTCCACCTCCATGTGTGCACTTGTAAGATCCTTCAGTAACACTATGTTCCCCATTACCTTCATTGTTATTATCTCAACATCTTCACCCACACTCTACATTAAGAAGGGAAGCCATGGGCCATTATATTGTAGGGTTAGATTCTTCCATACCTAACTTGTGGGTCTAAGACCCTAGCCTACCACCACCATCTTGAAGTATTATTTCATTATTTCCCCCAACGTGCCTTTAGTAGGTGGCACATCAACCATCTCACCATTTCCTTTCTCTCACACGCTTGCAACAAACAAGCCATGAAAATGGAGGCCAAGTCTATGTTAACATGGTAGTGATATGTCAATAGAAGGACCCTTACCCACATAATCCTTTTTATCACTTCTAACACCTCCATTGATTCTGCATTGAAGACTTTCTTGAGATGATTGTTTGTTGTCGCCCCCTTGAACGCCATTTGTCTCTCCTTCACTCCCAAACTTATGGTCCACTCCACCACAAATCTTGGTGTGGAGAAAGGATGTAGGGAGGATATTTTAAACACTCCCTGTCATCACCTACACCCTGTCATAGTGGTCATCCTGACATCTACATTAAGGATTCTCATAGCACAATTGAGGACTAACTCGCATCGTCTTCGATGTGAAATAGTGAGATGGAAAAGGCCAAAGAAGTTTGGGAAGAGAGGGTTTGTATCTTTTGTGTAGCAGGGCAGGTGGAAATAGAAAATCATTTTATCCTAGAGTGTAAAGCTTACAGTGACATCAAATGAAGCTACATAAGTGGGTTAATAGTGGAATTTTTTAAAGATTTATTCAACATGGAATGGGTGGGAAGAATGAGAGAGCTCATTATCAAGCTAAACGGTAGGAGAATGACACTTCACAATGCTAAAATAGTAGGGGTCACTGTCCCATAGGCCTTCTTTTGGTTTTGTGGACATTAAAAGTCTTCTATTCTATTCTATTTTATTTCTCAATTTGTGGAGTCCCAAGATTATCCTCCACACGTGATTCTAAAGCTCCATTAATACTTTGTCCTCTACTTGCTTATTAATGCTATCAATTGTATATTTTGAAAGATTGTCTACCTCCTCGATTCCCTTCAA
Source organism: Sequoiadendron giganteum (assembly GCA_007115665.2). Lineage (NCBI taxonomy): Eukaryota > Viridiplantae > Streptophyta > Pinopsida > Cupressales > Cupressaceae > Sequoiadendron > Sequoiadendron giganteum. Next base: position 630,393,554 of record CM021103.1, read on the forward strand.
TTATATGTTTTCCACCTTGTAATCTTCAAATTGGTTAAGTACTTCTAGAATGCAGGTGAGCCATTTTTTGATTTTCTCGTTTGGAATTTCTCCTCTATGAATTGCATTGATTTTTAACATTGAGTCTCCCTCTACATGTATTTTTTTTAAACCCATACATTTACATAGGTTGATCCCAATCCAAGCAACTTCTATTTCCACTTCGTTGTTTGTGTCCACCCTTAGATTCTTGGCCTCTTTTACTAGAATTTTCCCTTCGTGATCCCTAATGATGCACCATGCTCTTGTCGGGCCCGAGTTGCCCTGAGCCACTCCATCAAAATTTATTTTAACCCAACCCTCATCCAATGGGTGCTACTTCATGTCTCTTCTCGGATTAGAGGTCGGGGTAGCTTGACGAGACCCATAAACGGGGGGATTTTTTTATTTTTTTTAACAATAATATACACAAACTATTAAGGTAGAAAATAAATTATTTTTTGTATAAAAGCCTAAAAATCCATTAGTGTTTTCCATCATTAATATCCTAAAAAGAAATTTGTATTTTTCATTATTAATATCTTGAAAAGATATTGAAATTATTCTTTTGTTCCAAGTTGCGCTCTAATGCCAATTTACATGTGTACTCCGAATATTCAAATTAATGTATAAAAATATACTCATAAATGTTAGTGTAATTAATTATTTATTACACTAGCATAAGTTAACTTAGGTCTGCATTTAATAATTTAGTCCTAGGTTGCATTATTAAATAAATCATAAATAAGGGGGTAACTACCCTTTCCATGTTTGTTGGATATAAGATTCCTTCTAGAAGATGAGTTGTCTTTTCTAGAACTTATCTCAATCTTTTCATCAATCCCTAGGCAGGTTGTTATGGTTTTATGTTGTCATATGTAGTATGATTTAGTCACTTGGCAACATCTTGTGCATTCTAGGTTTTACTCTTGCCTATATAATCAGGCATATGTTCACTTGTATCATATCATATATCTCATAATAGAATCTCTATTTGAATGCCATTGTTGCAACACTTTCTGTGTGGTTGAATATTTATTCCTAGAAAAGGTCCTCCATTGAAGACTATAGCTTCATCAAGGACACTGTGCATCCATCATTTCAACATGGTATCAGAGCTTTTCCAGTTAAGATTCATCCCATGATCAAGAGAGTTGGCTTGTGAGATTCTTTGTAGGCTTGAGGGTTTTATTTTGTAGGCTAGTTGGTACTACCTGGAGACCAAGCTATTTTTTTGTACAGACCAGGCTCTATCCAACCTCTCCATTGCACTCAGAAGGTCTCAAAACCTATAGATCGCCTACCCATTCGCCAAAATCGAAGATATTCTCACCGAGAGCCAGTTGAGGTATTATCTAGGGTTTGCAATTTTTTGTACTATTCGTACAAATTTGCAGAAAAAAAATCTCCCTTTCAGTCCTCCATCATGGAATTTTTTTTTTAGATCAACAGGCATTTTTTATTTCAAAAAAATGGGCAATTTTTTTATAGTTTTGGAGAAAAATTAAATCTGTGGGCGACTTGGCATTTTAATTATTAGTCAGCATAATTTTTTTAGTGGACTACTGTTTCGGGTTTGATTTTTCATTTGGTTGGCCTCGTAATAAATTTTGAAGATTTTATATTTATATTGGCATTTTAATTTTGAATTGTATTGCAATATTCAAAAATTGTTTTCGGTATTCATCGACCTGTGCCTTCGTCATCTGCCGTTAGCTCCTATCACATCGGTGTCGGCTCCTTTTTGTCGGTCTGCAGAAACTGACCGTCGCTGTCGTCAACCGCTGTCATCTGACCTCGCCACCATCGGTGTTTGCTCTTGGTGATCACCATTCACTCCCACCAGCATTTGTCCTAGCATCCATTGGCACCAAAAACTCCCTACCGCTGACAACTCCTATTAGCACCTGTCGTGGTCACCTAGAGAATCGAAGGGTCCGCTAGCTCTGAGCGGTGTCGCCCCGACACCGCTCTGCTCCACTCGACCGTCGCTTTGCTACCGCTCCGCCCGACGACATTTTTTTTAAAGCAACCGGCATACCTACGGTCCTATCAACAACCAAGGGCCATATTTTTTTTATCCCTCGGGGCTTCATTTTTGCGCCCAGTTAGCTTGTGATCGCTCATCATAGCAGAAATCTTCTAGAGGCCGTATCTTTTACATACGATATCAAAATTTCACAAACGATATACCGTTGGAAAGGTCTTGGAGTCTACTTTTCAGTGGTGCACTTTATTTTTCTAGATTCAGATTTAATCAGAAATTCAAATCAGTTGAAGTGTAAACCCTAATTTGGGCTTGGAGTGTGATATCTTTTTTCAGTTTGTCAAAATTCTGCCATCAACAAGGTATTATAGTATATTTTCTAGCATTTCAACAATATCATCAGATTTCCAACATTTCCTTTCAGATATCTTTTGTCTTGTGCATTTGTTCTCTCTCTAATGGTCGAATTAGGTTTTGAGCTACTTACACCCCAAAACTATCACACATGCAAAATTGGCATGCAATGTCTCCTCTGGTCTAAAGGCCTATGGTCTACATTGGATGAGAATCAACCACATCTGACTAGGTAATATGAGAAGTTCCAACATCGTATCAAGTGTGAGGAGGCTATGAGACTCATTTCTCTTCATGTCTCCAATTCACTTTTTTTCCACATTAAGGGGTGCTCTACTCCTAAGGTGGTTTGGGACAAGCTTAAGACATTGTTTGGTTGAACAAGTGATAGTCGGGCATTTCAGTTAGAGTCAAAACTTGCTTCACTCTCATTTGATTCTTTTCCCTCTATTGATGATTACTTGGTGAAATTCAAGTCTTTGAGGATACAACTATTAGGGTGTGGTAAAGACAAAACTGACAAGGAATGCATCTTCATGATCTTGTCCAAATTGAAAGGTTATTTTTCTTATTTTGCTACTTCCTTCTATTGTACCATGGATGGCCTTGGAGATAGTTTTGTGATGCCTTCATTTGAGACTTTTTATGAGCAGTTGACTAGGGAGCAATCTAAAATCAACCAAGTTGATTCATCTTCAAAGTCTCATGTAGTTATTGTTGCACCATCCAAAGGGAAAGGCAAGAATAAGGGAAAGTCTAAGATAGGATCTTTTGAATCATCACAACAAAAGGAAGAAAGGCTAAAGAAGGAGAGGCCCAAATGCAGTTTTTGTAATGGGCTTGGACATCATGAGGAGACTTGTTTTAATAAGGAGATTCATGAACTGAGACAAATTCTCAAGGATCATAACATCACTCTTCCTTCTTCTTCTGTCCTCTCACCCCACTCTTCTTCACATGAAGAGTCATCTTCAGGTATTGTAGGTATTTCCACAACTGAGATTCATGGCAAGAGAGAAGCTTTGATCACTACCATAGTTGATAGATGAGAAGGATGGGTCATTGAATCAGGTGCTTTCGGACATGTCACTCATTCTCAGGATCATATCCTTTGGGATACTATGAGACCTTCAGAGTTTGATAGGATGTTCACTGCAAATGCAGACATTGTTCATGTTGCTGCTATTTGTGATGTTACTGTGGAGGGGGGGCATTTCCATGATGTTGCTTATATTCCACAAATGGCTCACAATTTTCTTTCTATTTATCAGCTTGCTCGAGAGGGTCTTAAGATTGTGCTCACATCATGTGCAATATTAAAACACTTGTCATTTTATACATGCAAGGTTTATTTATTAAATCTTATCTTATGAAAATTTATTTTTCCTTAAGAGATCATTCTTGTTTTGATGACGGTAACACTATTTAAATTATTCTATTTTTTGTAAGTAACATTCTTGTGCTTTGATGCCATGTGCATTTTCATGATGTTCTTAATTTAATGTGTCAGTGGGAAATATTTGAAAAACAAGAAATTGTAACATCTTAGATTTTTCTGCAATATTACTAGAATAACAATGATCAAATCTTAATCTAAACAATAATCTAAAATCTAACAACAAAGAACGAATAAGTAAACTAAATAATAAAACCAAAATGATCTCACCGAATATGCGTTCACCCCTTCGAATTATCTCTATTGCTCTTCTCCATTTTTCCTTTTAGTATTCTTTCCCTTAGATTTCTGTGTTTGAATGCAAGTATAGCTTTGTCGAGTGTCTAAGCAAAATATCGAAGAATAGTTTCTCTTCTCAAAAGTGTATGATTTCGGGAGGAGGAATAATGATTGTGACAGGCCATTTTATAGATTTTGTGTTTTCGAACGATCGGCTCAGATTGAAAGAGAGATCGACGGATGAGATCGATGAATGCCATGCAATATGAGTTATGTGTCAGATAGAACGTGAGTTCAGGAAAGACTGCAGATAGAGACTAAGTTAGAATGTGAGTTAGAACACAAGTTCAACATCTTAATCTCCAAAAATAGGAGAAATAGACTTTGTATGCAAAAGCCAAAGTTGGAACTCGAAGATGAGGAATTCGAATGCATAATTAATTAAAATAAAGATAATTAATAAACGCATACATGCATATGAGTTAGAACTAGTTAATCGACTAGTTGTGACAGAGAGTCTTCTCGTAGAGATAAACAGGAGTTGAATTCAGAGATAACTAAAGAACTAAAAATAGATCTTGAGTCAGAAGGTGAGTGAATGAATTAGATAACTGAATGATAGAGGAATGTGACATAATTAATTAAATAAATGAATTTAAATTTTAATTTAATTCAACATTTGAAAATAAGAGATTTTAATTAAATAAAGTAATTTATTTAATTTGACTGTTTGAAAAGGATAATATAAATAATTAAATAATAAATATTTAATTATAGATAAAGGGGGTTAAATGAATTATTAAATAAAGATATTTAATTATAGTTGGAAAAGTATGATAAAGGGGGAATTAAATAATAAATTATTTAATTGATAGATAAAGGGGGAAGAATTAATTAGTTCGCAACATAATTAAATAAATATGACTTTTTTAATTAATCAAGTTGAATATAGATTAATAATGAATTAATTAAAAAGGGGTATTTAATTAATAGAAGAAATATGTGTTAGAAAGGTTAATTAAATAATAAACATTATTTAATCATGACTACGGACTATAGAAAATTATGTCGAATGTGTACTCGTAGGCCTAGACCAATTTTCGGTATCTACAGTTTGCCCCTCTTTGATACAATGTTGTTATGATGTTGTGTAAGAAAATATGCCCCGATCATGCCCCGACATGAAACAGGTTAAGGTATGCCCCCTCGAGAAAATTGACAATTTTTGAAAAGTTTCAAAAAAATCAGGAAATATTCCCAAGAAATCAATTTGTTAGTCAGAAATGCGATGGAGTTGACGGAAATGAATTTGGAGTTGATATGGACGAATATGGGTCATTGGAAGTTGAAAGATTACGCGGCCAATAGATTAGGGTTGAGAAAATGTCATTTGAAATCCACCTATAAATAGAAATTAGGGTTAAACCTAATTCATTTGCACCCGGAGGAGATAGAAAAAGAGGAGTTTTTGCTTTGACTAGCTGACAAAATGGCACCCATTCCATACACTAGGCATCGAGGATATCGGATCCAGACTTTCAGGAGGCCAGTCGACGTAGGACCACCGGTATGTATGCGAAAACAAACTCTTCAAATTTATTTTTGGCACATTTTTCTAGGCATAGAAAAGTTAATATGCAAATGTGGTGCATCGTGAACGACGCATATGCCGTCGTATTCGCCGTATGTGATTGCGAAACGACGCATATGTCAAAACACACGTAGGCTAGGTTAGGCAGATTAGGGAATGACCGCATGTGAATGGAAATGCACCGCATGTGTAGTTACGCAACACATTTGCATTATGGATAGACGCATGTGTGGAAATGAACCACATCTGAATAATTAAATGCATATGTTGTAGTTAGGTAGGCTAATAAACTGCATCGCATTTGTAAAAATGCATCGCATGTGGTTAAGTGAACCGCATGTGTAGTTGGATGACCAGGGTTAGAAGAATATGCGATGCATATGTAATATGCACCGCATGTGAGGCTCTGTGCAACGCATTTACAAAAATGCACCGCATCTGTTAATGTGAGTCGCATTTGGCTGGTAAATTTTTTTTTTGAAAATATTTTCTAAGGAAAATTCAAAAATTCTTGACATGTTTTCAAATGTAGGTGGTTTTAGATCCTATTTATACGTGGGAGTCACGACCAGATACCTTCGATCTAAGGGATAATTTTACAAGTGCAGAGATTCGACTTCTATGGAAGCTAGGTCTACGTCACTGTTTGTCAATGCTTGCCATTCGGGCGAACAGGGGGATGTTGACGGCACTTTGCGAGCAATTGCATTCAGAGACATCGTCGTTTCATTTACCGACTGGGGAGGCCACTGTCACATTGGAGGATGTGTACAGGATTCTGAGACTGCCTATTAGAGGTGAGCGAGTCATGTATGATACCCAATGAGGATTGACGGTGTTGGCACGGTTTTATCAGGTGGATGACATCAGTAGGCTCGGGATCGAGCACTATGAGATTAGATGGCCGGTGCTAGCAAACAGATACGATTGGATTGACTGTATCCTAGGCACCTTGATTGGGGGTATAGTGCTTCCAGATAGATGGGGTCACGGATTTCCAATGGGATGGGGAGCTATGTTTGTCGGCATGTTGGAGAGTAAGATGAGATATGCATGGGGTCCATGTCTACTCGAGATGTTGTACTTCCATTTACATGACATCGCCTACTGAGATGCACAGTCATTGAGTTGTGGGACGACACTATTGATGGTATGGGGTTCGGAGAGGATAGCTATCTTCCATCCTCCAGTTATAGTAGAGAGAGAGGAGAGACGTCCGTATGTGTTTTGATATACAAGACAGATTACGCAGACCCATGTGGGAGACACAGGGTACTGGCGACACGCCTTGGATGTTCTTGATTAGTTCACATGGAGACCTTACATGGATTGTGAGGAGTGGGTGGACGAGGATATACATTTGCCATTCTGTAGACAGACACAATATCTCATTGGGAGGACTGTTTCGAGTGTTCACATTATAGAGCAACATTTGCCAGACAGAGTTCTGAGACAGTTCGGGGAGGTTCATGATGAGCCTCGAGGTAGAGCAGAGTTTGCTCGATCGTCGAGAGAGGTTCCATGGTGGGGACCCATGATTCCAGTGGCTACTGCAGAGATAGAGATACAGGCACTTCATCCAGTACAGTGGGGATGGAGAGGTGGATTAGCAGATCTAGGGACTATGATTGCATACGATGCATGGTGGGCGGTTCATCGTCTGATTCCTTATACAGATCTTGACCAGCTAACACCAGTCGAGAGATGAGGCACAGGGCCTAGAGGATGATGGAGAGGTGGAGGTGCCAGAGTGGGTAGAGTTGGTGGTAGAGGTGATGGAGATGATGACATAGGTGGAGGTAGAGGTAGGAGACGAGGACAGAGAGGACGAAGAGGGGGTCAGGCAGGTGGACATGCACCTATTCAGGAGGGAGTAGCAGTAGATGTATCGATGGTAGACATCAGAGGGAGGGTAGATGTACAGGTTGGGGGTGAGCATGCTGCAGCGGAGGTAGTGGTTGAGGAGCGTGTAGAGGTAGATGTCAGAGTAGAGGATGTTGTAGAGGATTTGGATGCGGAGATGGCCTTAGACCCTTTAGGTGTGTTGGCAGGATATGGAGAGGATGATGTGGAGGATGACAATGAGGAGGATGCGAAGATGGAGGAGCAGGAGAGAGAGCTCCGAGATCAGATTGTAGAGGGGAGACGGGATGAGGGTGCTCCTAGAGATAGTGACAGGGAGGCTTTGGAGGAGAGATTCAGACTTATGACTGCAGAGTTTGAGGTGATGAGACTAGAGAGAGACAATGCCTATATAGAGAGGGACATTGCATATGCAGAGAGGGACAGTGCTCTCATGGAGAGAGGCCAGGCTATAGCTCAGAGACATGAGGTAGAGCAACAGTTCACAGAGGTTAGATGCCTTTGCAGTGGGTCCTCATTTGATGGCATGGTACGAGAGTTGATCAGAGCGACAGACAGAGCTAGATACTATAGGGATCTTTATGAGGCTGCAGTGCCAACAAATAGATGCGGTCCTACATTTTCAGAGGTGTGTAGTCAAAGCAGGAGTCATACTCGGAGTTAGAGGACACAGAGTACTGAGGGGGTGATAGGACCACCGAGGACAGGTCCATATGAGAGGCCTTCCACTTCATAGAGAGCACCTCCGAGTATTTTTCCACCACCATCACCACGTGATAGTAGGGGTAGTGGGACATGATTACAGGGACTTATGTAGACATTGTTTTTTTTATCAGAGAGCCTGTGAGCTCATGTTTTATTTATGGTTACATTTGGACATTGTACTATGACACACTATTTTTGAGCGATATATATATATATATATATATATATATATATATATATATATATGATTTTGGCGACTTCTACATGATATGCAGTTCTATGTTATGGATAATGTTTTATGTCTATATGATTATGTTTCCTAGATGATGTATGTACATGTGTTATAAATGAATGTTCCTATATGTTACGAGTTATGCATTTTATAATGATGTTATGGATGTCTTAACTTACTTATGATAATGGATGCAAATATTCTATATGATATTTATTTACATGTGATGGTAATATGTACATGCAATGTTGACATTATGTATGTTATGATGATGCCATGCCTATTATGTCATGATTTTGGATGCAATGCAACTATGTGAAATGCTAATGGAATGTATGCAAATGAAAAATAACCTAATGTTTTTAATGTGTCCCAGGACTTTATCATCATGTCATCGAAGAGAAATGTTAAGATGAAATTAATTCAGAATATTAGTAAGAAATAATTAAGTTTGTTGATTGAGAAAAAGATATAATGATGGTTGATTGATTGAGAAAAAGACATAAGCTTTGATATATTACCAAATACGCTATACTTGCTTGTTATCATCATTGGGCGGGACATGACACAGATGGATAGTACACACTATGATATGAGATAGACTATAGTGTACCAAGTCATCCATCTGCGAAAAACAGACAGTCACAGACAAGGAGTGTCTTAACTCATACTAAGGACAGTATTGCCCCAGTCGTTTTGTCAAGACAAACCACAGACAACAGAAAAATAAAAGATGGGTCATGAGGCGTCATTGCTCCTCTAAATCCTTGATCGGACATCCTTGAGGAAACTAGTAACATGACTCAAAAACCAATGTTTAAAAAGACAGTTGATAGACAATAGCCAAAGAAAAAGAGTCTTGAGACATCCTTGCTTCTCTAAATCCTTCAAGGGACATCCTCGAGAAAGCTAGTAACCAGACTAATTCACAAATCGATAATAAGATAAGACAAAAATAAGATATAAAGTCATAAACCCAAATAAATGTATTCGCCAAAACTTGATCTTGTGGGATTGTTTGATGTTGATGTTTGACATAGCGTAATGTGAGAGAATGACACATACCACATAAGATGTTGAGTCTGGTTTCGACTTGGTGACTTCTGTATAAGGCATGACAAAGCTTGGTTTCAGAAAAGACATGTGCCGTATAAGACGTTGGAGTCTGATGACGTTGAAGTGACAAGCCACATGAGACTATGACAATTTGATGACGTCTGTTGACAAGAAAGACATATCTTGCGTAAGACATAGATTGATCGCTTTGACAATGTGTATGATATTGACTTGATGATAGTTTGAGATGTTGCCTTGTTGATGCATGACTTGTTTTGATTCTTTGACTGATAAAAGTGTGTGTGTGCTGACATTGTATGACATGAGATGATACCTTAAACTATGATATACAACTTGTGTGATAGTGATTGTGAATGAACCCTATTGGACTGACCTAGTGTGGTCTCGGGAGCTCATCAATTGATTAGCCTTGCCTACATTGTACACGCAAAGACCTCGTAGTTCGACACGACCAATGACTTTGAATATACAAAGAGTCATGATTTAAATGTGTGTGATACATGACAAACCTAGACTGACAGACCTAATGCCTCGGGGGCACATCGATTGATGGCCTTGCCTACATCCCAGTCGCAGAGGCAACGTAGTTCGACTATGTCTATGACTGACTTAACATGACCGACTTGACATGATTGACTAGACATGACTGACTTGACTTTGTTTTTGGTATTTTCTGACATTTTTTGATTTTTTGATTTTTTGATTTTATTTTTTTATGATTTTTGAAGTTTTCTAATGTTTTTGGGATTTTTCAGGACATTTTCAATGGTGTGACATTATGTACAAGGTGTTAGGGCATAGAACAAGGATTTTCCCCCAGTCGAGAATAAGATTAGGAAGATGGAGTGGATAGTGTGACAGAAAGGACGCTAGATGTCAATCATTCCAAGGTTATGGATAAGACAACCATTTATTATGAGTGATGGTGAAAAAGTCTGATTAGAATGATGGTAGACAAAAGAGCGAGCGTGACTACACATGGCGCCTATTTGCCAGGTTTTCACTATTGGACGAATTTATTTCTCTTTACTTTTTTTTTTAATTTTCTCAATTTTTTTGGTGTTACAAAGATGCCTGTTTGCCAGGTTTTCATCAAGGTAACCATTTTTTTATTTCTTACATTTTTTTGTATTTTTCAAGATTAAGAAATAGATTCTCAGAGACTCGGCATAGAACCTCTTTAGATGCAGACTGTTGATAGGTGACAAAAGCGATTCTCCTTCAGGAGTAGAGAGTTGGTACGCTCCTAACCCAAAAGCTTCTATGACAATGTATGGCCCCAACCAGTTAGGTTCAAACTTACCTGGTTTCTCTCGTTCTGCTTGGTTCTTAGGATTCTCCATTAACACCAGGTCACCAATCTCAATATGTCTATTGAGAACCTTCCTATTGTAGCTACGACAAAGACGATTTTGATATGCTTGTAAATGATCTAATGCTTTATGTCTTCGCTCATCCGACATTTCTAGCTCTTGTGACCTAGAGACACGGTACTCTTCATCGTCAATATGACCCTTCAAGGATACCCTTAAAGAAGGTATTTCAACCTTGATAGGTAAGATAGCTTCGGACCCGAATACAAGTGAATATGGAGTGGCGTCGGTGGGTGTACGGATGCTTGTGCGATAGGCCCATAAGGCAGGGTTAAGCTGTAGGTGCCAGTACGACCTATGTCATTGATAGTCTTCTTAAGGATTCTAACAATAGTCTTATTAGATGCCTCGGCTTGGCCATTACCTTGTGGATAATATGGAGTGGAGAAATGGTGTTTGATGTGGAATTCTTCACATAAATGGTGTAATTCTTGGTTCTTGAATGGGTGGCCATTGTCTGTGATAATGGATTGTGGCACACCATACCGACAAATGATATAGTTTAGGATAAACTTAGATATTTGTGTGCCGGTTATGTATGTCATGGGAATGGCTTCAATCCATTTGGTGAAGTATTTGGTGGTGGTGATGATGAATTTATGGCCATTGGATGATGGAGGGTGTATCTTACCTATGAGGTCGAGTCCCCATTGGGCGAAGGGCCATGGTGAAGTAATTGGATGAAGTTCTTACGCTGGCACTCTTATCAAGTCTCCATGTATTTGACATTGTCTACACTTCTTTACAAAGACATATGAATCTTTTTCCATTGTAGGCCAATAGTAACCTAACCTCGTAATCTTGTGGGCTAGAGTAGGACCACTCAAATGAGATCCACATATACCCTCGTGTACCACTCACAAAGTTGTTTGTGCTTCCTCAGCATCGAGACATCTCATTAAGGCGTTATCTAAGGTACGTCTATATAGGGTCATTGGAAAGCAATCCTGAATGATTTGGGAATGGTATCACCTTGAGGTGTGACAAATAAGATACCATCTCCTGAACCACGGTTTGTATGTGAGCCATCAAAGTACAATTTCCATTTGGTCTTAACGTCAATGTTAAAGAGAAACTCATCAGGAAAGTCTACCACTAATGGATGATCTGCCTTGATAGGTGCATCAACTAACTAATCTGCTATCACCTGTCCTTTTATTGCCTTCCTTTTGACATACTGAATGTCATACTCGCTAAGTATCATGACCCATTTAGCCAATCGGCCTATTAAAGCTACCTTACTTAGGAGGTATTTAAGTGGATCAATCTTTGCAATTAACATAGTTTGTCGATCGAGCATATAGTGCCGAATTTTTTGGGTAGCAAAGACTATCGCGAGACAGGAACGTTCTATGTTGCTGTAATTTAGTTCATAGCCCACTAAGGTACGACTGATGTAATAGACAACTCTCTCACGACCTTGATCATTGTGTTGTGTGAGAAGAGCCCCTAATGCCGACTATGTTGCTGAGATGTATAATATCAATGGTTTTCCCTTTGTAGGTGGCATTAAGATTGGTGGAGTAAGCAAATAGTCCTTGATTTGTTGGAAGGCCTCTTGACATTTATGTGTCCACACAAATGGTACTTCTTTCTTGAGGAGATGCTAAAAGGGGTGGATTTTATCTGCTAGTTGTACTATGAATTGCCTAATGGACTGTAATCTCCCCTGTAGGGTTCTAAGTTGACCAATGCTAACTGGAGGAGGCATCTCTATGATAGCTCTTACTTTCTCTGGATCTTCTTCAATGCCTTGTCAAGAGATGATATACCCTAACAGCTTCCCTGATTTCACTCCAAAGGCACACTTCTTCGGATTTAGCCTGACATTGTAATTTTGTAGCCTTTGGAATATTTTGTCTAACACTTTCAAATGATCTTCCCTTGTTTTTGATTTTGCTATAATATCATCTACATAATCTTCCATGAAGGTATGTACAAAGTCATGGAAAATTGTAGTCATTGCCCGTTGGTAGGTAGCTCTTGCATTCTTAAGGCCGACATGACATTCCAATAGTAGGTGCCCCATGGACATGTGAAAGCTGTCTTATGTTGGTCTTCAGTTGCTATTTTAATCTGGTTATATCCCGAGAAACCATCCATGAGGGATAACATCTCGTATCCTGTTGTTAGGTCTGCTATCATGTCGATATTGGGCAAAGGAAAGTCATCCTTAGGACATGCCTTATTGATGTCTCTAAAGTCTGTGCATATGCGAATGCCCCTAGTTGGTTTAGTCACTGGTACAAGATTTGATATCCAATCCGCATAGTCTATTGTCCTTATGAATCCTACATCCAAGAGCTTCTTAAGTTCTACCTTGACCAATAGAGCAATTTGCAGATGCATTTTCCTTAGCTTCTATTTGACTAGTTTAATACCTGGGTATAGTGGTAAATGATGCAATATTAGATCTGGATCCAACCCAGGCATGTCAGCATACGACCATGCAAAGTTTATCTGTCTCTTTGTGAAGAAGTCCTTAAACTCAAGTTTTTCTGTCTCTGTTAGTGAAGCTGCAAAATATACCTTTTGAGGATTCTCTTCTGTACCTATGTTGACTTCAACAAATTCTTCTACTAGCATTGGAGACCTTTCCTATTCAATGGGGAGAATATTTAAACCTGTATCCTTGGGTGCCTCTGGGAGGTTTTTTCCCTCGGATACGTCTTTTGACTTTTTCTTGGTCCAAGGGTGCCTTTCAGTTTTCACCTAGGGACTCATCATTTTCTTTTTCATTGTCTTTTTTCTTTTCATTCTCATTTTTGTGACTAGAGGTGTAAATAGACTCCCCAAAGTATGCTTTGTCATCCAAGTCTATGGTGAAACCAGCTTTATGATCCCCTCTTGGTATACCTTCTCTAAGTCCCATGAGCTCAACAATTGCTTCGTCGTTCTCGAATTTATCTATGATAGGTGTACCTTGTTGATCCCAGTCGATGAGTTCGGGATATATAAGGGGCATGTCATCATCGGAGTTTTTAAAGGTAGCTGCTGACAAGGTGAATAAGGAATGGTTGACATGGTCACAAAAGTTTTGGACTAACTCCTGTTTGGTCTTTTCCCTATGGGTAGGTAAACTTTGATGTGGGACCATAGTAAGGGCGGTATCGTCAGAAGATGGTTTATTAGGTGCCCAAGATGCATGATCAAGGGTTTCCCAATAATAGGTCTCTTGCCATTCTTTTTTGGACAAGTGCTTCTTAGGACGAGGAGTAGACGGTTTTGGTACAGGTTTCATGTTGAGGTCCAATTCTCCAAATAGGGCATCTATGTTCATGGTACTCGTAGATGAAAGGGAATCCCATTCATCATCGCTTGAGTAAGGGGATTCGTCGAAAACTGGAGGTTTATCGTAAGCTGGAGGTTGTCATAAACTGAGGGAAGTGGTTCATGAGATGTCTCAATGTCTCTGTAATCACTCACTTCTTCTTGAAACGATGACGAAGTACCAGGAAACCCAATTCTAAGTGGTTGACACCCTAGCCCTAGATATTTTGGTCGTGGGTAGACAGTGATCAGTTTTGTCCTTCCATTCTGATATAGTCCCAACCCACTGTGCCCGTCATAGCCTTCTTTTTGCATTATCTTAAAACCTTTTCCATACTGGTCCTTAGCTATTTGAATAGACGAGGAGGGGTATTCATGTTCTTCTTGATATAACCATGAATCACCTTGATCCACAATTTCTTCACTTAACTCTCCCCATTTGGTCAATGTCATTGTAGGGGGGACATGAAATGTGACCACCGAATGTCTTCTATCTGCCATGGGTAGGCCATATGCCTTAGGTGGAATCAATTGAGTGACATAGTATGATGCCTTTATATGATATTCGCCACAACCCTTGTCTTGGATCTCAAGCTTAGGAGTAGTTGATGGAGGTTTGAATGAATTGGACTTGATAAGACGCGATGAGTCAATGTATTGGGATGAAGTGGATGATGAAACTTCTTGGTTAACGGGTACCTATCTTTGTGGAATTTCCTTTAGGCTCATACAATACTGAAAAGGATCTAGATCACCATCAATAGTGATCTCTGGGCCATTATAGGGGAACTTAAGACATTGGTAATATGTTGAAGGTACAACTTTCATTACGTGTCTCCAAGGTCTACCTAACAACAAGTTGTACGGAAGGGTGAGATACAAGACTTGGAAGCTGGTGTTCATGATTGCTGGGCCAATTCTAATAGGGAGTGTGACCACTCCTTTGGATGATCTTTCCTCATCATCGTAAGCCTTGATGACTATACTCTTAGAGGTATCTATGCAATCTTCTAAGAATCCCAACGCCTTAACCAATTTTAGGGTACACAGGTTCAAACTTGCTCCTCCATCTACCAAGACTCGTCTGACTCTGGTTTGATGGACTAAGACTTCAAGATGTAAAGGGTCATTATGATCAGGCTTTTCAGTTGAGTAATCCTATTGGGAAAATGTGGCATGATGCAAGTTGGTCAAATATCCCACCATTTCTTTAAAATGATTGACATCTAAGTCTGTAGGAACAGTTGTGTTCTGTAGAGCTTTGTTAAGAATGGCTCGATGCTCAGGTGATAGGGTCAACAATTCCAAGATAGATATTTGCGCGGGAGGTTTACTCAATTGATCAAGAAGGTTGTACTTGAACTTGGAAGCTTGTGTAGGTGGTTCAGAAGAAGAAGGTCCAGGAATAGTAATCTTAGTCCTGTTTGTGTTCACATTACATTCTGGATGCTTCTTAATGGTGAAGGTATTGACATTCTCATTTGCAGCCCGAAGGCTATACACAGTCTTGCCTTTTCCATAGTCATAGTTGGTGTTGTTATAATTGACTGATGGATCATTCTTAGGTCCCAAACTGGAGGCTTTTCCTTTTGTGTGGTCATGTAACGGGTCTGTGAAGACCTTATGATCACTGTTCTTTGTGTTTTTCTACCCACTGACCTCTATGGTTCCGTTTTCAACAAAGTCTTGGATAATATTCTTGAGTTGGCGACATTGTTGTAGGCTGTGTCCTTTTATCCGATGGTATTCACAATAGGCTTTGTCGTCCCACCATGAAGGTTTAAACTATCCAGGATCATACTCTCTTGGTTCCAAAGGTTTGATGAGATTGTGTTTAATCAACTCTTTGTAATCGATGGGTTGTCCTAAAGGTGTAAATTCACATGTAGGAAATCTCCGCTGTTGCGGTCCTTGTTGTTGTAAATTTTGGACATAGTTAGCTTGTTGATTTGGACTATTCATCATGTCTTGATTGGAATTATAACCCCTAAGGGTGATAACTGGTCCCGTATGTATGTGCTTAGCATCAACAATGTCGTCATTTGTAACATTCTTGTTCCTAGACCAGAATTTGTTTCTATGATTTGGCATGTTTTGATGTTGGACAATCGGATTTCTGCCTGGTACCTTAATCTCTCCTTTGTCTATAAGACCTTTCTCAAGGATGATGCCCTTTTGTACCAAGTCTGAAATTGAAGTACAACAGTGTACCCTTAAGTCACTTCGCAATTTGGGGTTGATGTTCTCTAGGAATATGGTGACCTTTTGTTTTTTCAATATTTCAACTGGACATCTACTAGCTAGACTTCGCCATCTCTGGAAGAAAGTGGTGAAGGTTTCGCCATCTTCTTGTGTTGTGTGGCACAAGGTTGCAATTGTTACCTCATTGTCTATGTTAAAAGTGAAATGTTCGACAAACTTTTCAGCTAACTCACCCCAAGATCGTATACCATATGGTAATTTAGAAAACCATTCCAGTCCTATCCCGACAAGGGTTCGTGGAAATAGTCTCATTAAGTATGTGGGGTCATACAATATGTCCATGCATGCTGTTGAGAACTCTCTAATGTGTTTTAAAGGATTCGTTCTCCCATTATACTTAGGCAAAACTGGTATAATGTATCCATGGGGGAAAGGTGTCATATACAACGCTTTGTCAAATGGACATGGACATAGGTCTTGTGCTGAGATAGTTCATTTTCTGGACATAGACATGTTATCCATCTGTTGTTGAAGTGTTTGCATTTGGTTTTGAAGGACATTGACTTGTGTCAAGGACATGGTGTTTGTGGAATTTGGATCAATGTAGGTGTTTTGATACGCCATGTTTTGTGACGGGTTATGATTGGGTGAGGGGATATATCCTGTCAAAATATTCTGATTCGGTATAGGGATATTCCCTGTTTGAATGGTTTGAGTTGGTATAGGAATGCTTCCTGTTTGAATTGTCTGGATAGGAATAGGAATGTTTCCTGTCTGAATGGTTTGACTTGGTATAGGTATGTTTCCGCCAACTTTGGTTCTCTTACCAGTCGTGTTGGTGTTAAAGGGGTTGGAGAAAGTTGCCCCCATAGTAAATTGTAAACCTTGTGTGATGTTGAAAGGGGTTGTGTTTACAATTGACGATGTCTGAGTTGGTATACCAATTGGTATTGCTGCGGTAATTGGTGGAATAGAGATAGTTGACGTTGCAGTTTGAGATGGTTGAGTTGACTGTGTTTGCAAAGTACGAATGTCAAATCCTATGGGTAGTTTGGCACCTTCTGCTAGCAATTTTGCTAGATAGCATTGGGGATCATTTGCCAAGCAGTCATGCATAAAGGATGCAAATTTCGGATCTTGTACTGCTGCCTCTATGTCTTCTATGAAAATCTGACCATGTGTGTCTCTAATGACATATTTTTCTAGCAAAGGCTTGTGTGGTCGTTTATTGCTTGACGGTTGGTTTCCGAATGGATTGATGAATTCATTAGGGTCTGTCATTGCTTTGTGTTTCTTTTTGGACCTTGTTTCGACCATGAAAAAGTTGCTCAAAATGGGTAATGCAAACTATGTCTAAAAACTGATATGACCTATGTCTATGTTTTTGGATTTTTTTGACAATAAGGATGTTGCTAAAGATCTAAAATGACGTATGACAAGACGGCTAAATATCTAAAATGACATGTGACAGGACGAACAATATGCAAATTTTTGAGTGGACTAATGATGATAAATAAGTCTAAGATGGGTATAACCTACCACCTATGGAATAAATGCATGCAATGATTTGTTTTTGACTAAGGAACCTAATTGTATGACAAGGATAGTTTTGACAAGGTGAATTTTCCAAACTAGATTATCTATATGCATGCAACTTAGGATGACTATGACTAAGACATTTATGGTGACTAAGACGTATGACACCTAAGGATGGTAACTAAGACGTATATGACACCTAATGATGGTAACTAAGGCGTATATGACACCTAATGATGGTAACTAAGACGTATATGACACCTAATGATGCAAGGTTTTTGAGCAAAATTAACCAGTTTCTAATCCAAGATTGATCCTAAGAACCTAAAGCAAATAGTGACAATAATGTTTCAGACTCAGATCACGGTTTTTTGAAGTTTTCTGTTGACAGGCAAATGCGGTTCACTTAACAATTGCAGTTCAAATTCTGACAGATGCGGTTTTTATAACAGTTGCGGGTTTTCCTCTGACAAATGCGATTCACTAAGACACATGCGGTTCTAGATCTGACAGATGCGATTTACCAAGACACATGTGGTTTTAAAACTGACAGATGCGGTTTGCATGCACACATGTGACTCAAAATGTTTCAGTTGCGATTCGTGATATGCAGACTGAAAATGTGAATTTTTTGACAGATAGATGCGACATTTCACCTAACAGATGCGACTTGCTATGACACATGCGGTGTTTAAACTAACAAATGCGACTCAATTTTTTGACAGTTGAATTTTTTTTGAAAGTTGTTGACTAACTTTGTTTGTTTGATCAAGATTTTGATGAATACAGCAAAGAGCAAACACAACAATCAATGTATTTTTAGTTTTTGTGATGTAAGGACTGTTAAGACTTGAAAACATGTACAACCTAGGCTTTTAGGACAATACTTGTTGAATCCTTACTTGGATTTCTCCAGCTATGCCCATTCAAGGCGGATGACTAGTAGCTTGACCCCACTGGCTCCCCTCCACGACACTCACTTATACGGGGCAGCCAAGCTACTGTACCCATGAAACTCCCATGGCATACATGTCACCTCAATACAAGAACCATAAATTTGTAAGACGGCTTCACAGGTTATGCACCTGCTGCACCAACAAATAGGTAGGATTTTGGTAACTCTACAACAAGGTGTTTAATAAGGGCATTCCGTTCGTGGGACACTATCTAACGTTGGGGAGAGTCCATTTCTATCCATCTCGTCGGAATAGTGCACGTGATTCTTGGGCTTTCCCCAAGAATCCACTTTTCTATACCGGCTGGAAGTCGCTTGGCTTTAGCGTGCTACCGGTCTGAGTCGTCTTGGGGTGAGTACTTTTTCCCACCAAGACAGACCCAAGTTCTAGAGTCAGCAACCATTTCTCTTACATCCAAGATCGCATGACTGCGCAAGGGGAGAGGATACTTCGGTGTACTGAATCATAAGGGTTACAAATGCATGCAAAAAACACCAGACAAAAAAGACAATGGTTCTTTTTAATCCAAATGACAATTTTCTATTTATCAAACTGAAAATTCATTTTAATCCCACACGACGATTATCTATTTGCCAAACAAAAGCTTGCTTAAATAAATAAATTAACACAAAGGCATTAGGTCCTGCATGCAAATATATCAGTAGTTCATTGGTCTTCAACTTTCGTCCTGTAGAAAATTGTCTTAGGTTTTTATTGGTCTTCTATGCTTCGTCTTGCAAACACTATGTTATTCCTCCTTAACACAACTAAAACAGATATTAGGGAAAATACAAACAACATAAAAAGCGAAAACGAAAATATGGATGCACGGAAATCAATAAAAAAGTGAAAAAGTTTTACTAGGCAGATGTGGCTTTTGGAGCCACAGATGTGGTTCAACTGTTGACAGGCGGATGCGGTTCGTGACCTATCGGATGCGGCTTTTTATGACAGATGCGTCACTATTTTTCACAGATGCGGTTCGTGGATACAAATGCGTCGTTTATCTTAACAAATGCGGTGCGTCGTACAAAAAACCTGCAAAAAAGAACAAAAAACAGAAAAACGGAAAGATGAAAATTTGTGCGGATTTTGAAGCGTGATTCACGTCGGATTCACCAAATGTAACATCTTAGATTTTTCTGCAATATAACTAGAATAACAATGATCAAATCTTAATCTAAACAATAATCTAAAATCTAACAACAAAGAATGAATAAGTAAACTAAATAATAAAACCAAAATGATCTCACCGAATATGCGTTCACCCCTTCGAATTATCTCTATTGCTCTTCTCCATTTTTCCTTTTTAGTATTCTTGCCCTCAGATTTCTGTGTTTGAATGCAAGTATAGCTTTGTCGAGTGTCTAAGCAAAATATCAAAGAATATTTTCTCTTCTCAAAAGTGTATGATTTCGGGAGGAGGAATAATGATTGTGACATGCCATTTTATAGATTTTGTGTTTTCGAACGATTTGCTCAGATTGAAAGAGAGATCAACGGATGAGATCGATGAATGCCATGCAATATGAGTTATGTGTCAGATAGAACGTGAGTTCAGAAAAGACTGTAGATAGAGACTAAGTTAGAACACAAGTTCAACATCTTAATCTCCAAAAATAGGAGAAATAGACTTTGTATGCAAAAGCCAAAGTTGGAACTCGAAGATGAGGAATTCGAATGCATAATTAATTAAAATAAAGATATTTAATTAATAAACGCATACATGCATATGAGTTAGAACTAGTTAATTGACTAGTTGTGACAGAGAGTCTTCTCGTAGAGATAAACAGGAGTTGAATTCAGAGATAACTAAAGAACTAAAAATAGATCTTGAGTCAAAAGGTGAGTGAATGAATTAGATAACTGAATGATAGAGGAATGTGACATAATTAATTAAATAAATGAATTTAAATGTTAATTTAATTCAACATTCGAAAATAAGAGATTTTAATTAAATAAAGTAATTTATTTAATTTGTCTATTTGAAAAGGATAATATAAATAATTAAATAATAAATATTTAATTATAGATAAAGGGGGTTAAATGAATAATTAAATAAAGATATTTAATTATAGTTGGAAAAGTATGATAAAGGGGGAATTAAATAACAAATTATTTAATTGATAGATAAAGGGGTAAGAATTAATTAGTTCGCAACACAATTAAATAAATATGATTTATTTAATTAATCAAGTTGAATAAAGATTAATAATGAATTAATTAAAAAGGGGTATTTAATTAATAGAGGAAATATGTGTTAGAAAGGGTAATTAAATAATTGACATTATTTAATCAAGACCACAGACTATAGAAAATTATGTCAAATGTGTACTCGTAGGCCTAGACCAATTTTTGGTATCTACAGTTTGCCCCTCTTTGATACAATGTTGTTACGACGTGTCAAAGAAAATATGCCCCGATTGTGCCCCAACATGAAACAGGTTAAGGTATGCTCCCTTGGGAAAATTGACAATTTTTGAAAAGTTTCAAAAAAAATCAGGAAATATTCCCGATAAGTCAATTTGATAGTCAGAAACGCTATGGAGTTGACGAAAATGAATTTGGAGTTGATATAGACGAATACGAGTTGTTTGAAGTTGAAAAATTACATGGCCAATAGATTAGGGCTGAGAAAATGCCAGTTGAAATCCACCTATAAATAGAAATTAGGGTTAAACCTAATTCATTTGCACCCGAAGGAGATAGAAAAAGAGTAGTTTTTGCTCTGACTAGCTGACGAAATGGCACCCATTCCATACACTAGGCATCGAGGATATCGGATTCGGACTTTCAGGTGGCCAGCTGATGCAGGACCATCGGTATGTACCTGAAAAAAAACTTGTCAAAGTTATTTTTTGCACATTTTTCTAGGCATAGAAAAGTAATTACGCAAATGCAGTGCATCATAAACAATGCATATGTTGTCGTATTCGCCGCATCTGACTGCGAAATGAAGCATCTGTGATAACACACCTAGGCGAGATTAGGTTGTTTAGGGAATGACCGCATGTGGAGCATTATGCCCTGCATGTGTATTTATGCAACACATGTGCATTAGGGATAAACGCAGGTGTAGCTGTGGACCGCATATGCTGTTGCGAAATGCATATGTTGAAATTAGGCAGGATGTTAAAACTACACCGCATTTGTTAAAAATGCACCGCATGTGGTTTAGTAAACCGCATGTGCAGTATGCTAACAGGGGATGTGGGAAATATCTGACGCGTATGTAATATGCACCGCAACTGAGACTTCGTGCAATGCATCTGTTAGTGTGAGCTGCATTTGGCTGGTAAAATTTTTGAAAATTTTTGCTAAGGAAAACTTGAAATTATTTGACATCATGGTTTAAATGCAGGTGGTTCTAGATTCGATATATATGTGGGAGTCCCGACCAGATACATTCAATTTGAGAGATAATTTGACTTTTGTAGAGATTTGGCTTCTATGGAAGCTTGGTCTACGTCACTGTTTGTCGATGCCTACCATTCGGGTGAATAGGGGGATGTTGACGAAACTTTGTGAGCGATGGCATTCAGAGACATCGTATTTTCATTTACCGACTGGGGAGGCCACTGTCACATTGGAGGATGTGTACAGGATTCTGAGATTGCTTATTAGAGGTGAGCGGGTTATGTATGATACCCAACGAGGATTGATGGAGTTAGCACGGTTCTATCAGGTGGATGACATCAGTAGGCTCGGGATCAAGCATTATGAGATTGGATGGCCAGTGCTAGTAGACAGATACGATTGGATTGACTGTATCCTATGTACCTTGATTGGGGGTATAGTTCTTCTAGACAGATGGGGTCACGGATTTCCAGTAGGATGGGGAGCTATGTTGGTTGGCATGTTGGAGAGTGAGACGAGATATGCATCGGGTCCATGTCTACCTAGGATGTTGTACTTCCATTTACATGACATCGCCTACAGAGATGCATAGTCGTTGAGTTGTGGGACGACACTATTGATGGTATGGGGTTGGGAGAGGATAGTTGTTTTCCATCCTCTAGTTACATTAGAGAGAGAGGAGAGAGCCCGTATGTGTTTCGATATGTAGGACAAATTACATAGACCCATGTGGGAGACACAGGGTATTGGGGACATGCCTTGGATATTCTTGATCAGTTCACATGGAGACCTTACATGGATTGTGAGGATTGGGTGGACAAGAGTATACATTTTCCATTCTGCAAATAGACATAGTATCTCATTGGGAGGACTATTTTGAGTGTTCACATTATTGAGCGACATCTGCCAGATGGAGTTTTGAGACAGTTCGGGGAGGTTCAAGATGAGCCTTAGGGTAGAGCAGAGTTTGCTCAGTTGTCGAGAGAGGTTCCATGGTGGGGACCCATGATTCCAGTGGCTCCTGCGGAGGCAGACATACAGGCATTACAACCATTACAGTGGGGATGGAGAGATGGATTAGCAGATCCAGGGACTACGGCTTCATACGATGCATGGTGGGCAGTTCATCACCCGATTCCTTATACAGATCCTGACCAGCTAGCACCAGTCGAGAGATGAGGCACAGGGCCAAGAGGATGATGGAGAGGTGGAGGTGCCAGAGTGGGTAGAGTTGGTGGTAGAGATGATGGAGATGATGGTAGAGGCAAAGGTAGAGGTGGGAGATGAGGACGGAGAGGATGGAGAGGGGGTTAGGCAGGTGGACATGCACCTATTCAGGAGGTAGTAGTAGTGGATGTACCGATGGCAGACATCGGAGGGAGAGTGGATCTACAGGCTGGGGGTGAGCATGCTGCAGTGGAGGTAGTGGTTGAGGAGCGTGGAGAGGTAGATGTCGGAATAGAGGATGTTGTAGGGGATGTAGATATGGATGTGGCTATAGAACCTCTGGGTATTTTGGTAGGATATGGAGAGGAGCATGTTGAGGATGATGTTGAGGATGATCTTGAGGAGGAGTAGGAGAGAGAGCTCAGAGATTGGATTGTAGAGGGTAGACGGGATGAGGATGCTCCTAGAGATAGTGACAGGGAGGATTTGGAGGAGAGACTCAGACTTATGACTGCAGATTTTGAGGTGATGAGACTAGAAAGAGACAGTGCCTATACAAAGAGGGACAATGCATATGCAGAGGGGGATAGTGCATATACCAAGAGGGATATTTCTCGTACAAAGAGGGACAATGCTCTCATGGAGAGAGACCAGGCTATAGCACGGAGACATGAGATAGAGCAATAGTTCACAGAGGTTAGATGCCTTTGCAGTGGGTCCTCATCTGATGGCATGGTATGAGAGTTGATCAGAGCGGTGGATAGAGCTAGATACTACAGAGATCTTTATGAGACCGTAGTGCCAGCAGATAGACGAGGTCCTACATTCTCAGAGGTGTGTAGTCAAAGCAAGAGTCATACTAGGTGTCTGAGGACACAGAGTACTGAGGGGGTGATAGGACCACTGAGGGTAGGTCCATATGAGAGGCCTTCCACTTCATAGAGAGCACCTCCGAGTATTTTTCCACCACCATCACCACATGATAGTAGGGGTAGCAGGACATGATTATACGGACTTTTGTAGACATTTGTATTTTTTATCAGAGAGCCTGTGAGCTCATGTTTTATTTATGGTTACATTCAGACATTGTACTATGACACACTATTTTTGAGTGATATATATATATATGGTTTTGGTGGCTTCTACATGATATGCAGTTCTATGTTATGGATGATGCTTTATGTCTATATGATTATGTTTCCTAGATGATGTATGTATATGTGTTATAAATGAATGTTCATATATGTTATGAGTTATGCATTTTATAATGATGTTATGGATGTCTTAACTTACTAATGATAATGGATGCAAATGTTCTATATGATGTTTATTGAAATGTGATGGTAATATGTACATGCAATTTCTACATGATCTATGTTATGATGATGCAATGCCTATTATGTCATGATTTCGGATGTAATGCCACTATATAAAATGCTAATGGAATGTATGCAAATGAAAAATAACCTAATGTTTTTAATGTGTCACAGGACTTTATCATTATGTTGTCAAAGAGAAATGTTAAGATGAAATTAATTTAGAATGTTAGTAAGAAATAATTAAGGTTGTTTGATTGAGAAAAAGATATAATGAAGGTTGATTGATTGAGAAAAAGACATAATCTTTGATATATTACCAAATACGCTATACTTGCTTGTTATCATCATTGGGTGGGACATGACACAGATGGATAGTACACACTATGATATGAGATAGACCATAGTGTACAAAGTCATCCATCTATGAAAAACAGACAGTCACAGACAAGGAGTGTCTTAACTCATACTAAGGACAGTATTGCCCCAGCCATTCTGTCAAGACAAACCACATACAACAAACAAATAAAAGATGGGTCATAAGACGTCATTGCTCCTCTAAATCCTTGATTGGACATCCTTGAGGAAACTAGTAACATGACTCAAAAACTAATGTTTAAAAAAGATAGTTGACAGACAGTAGCCAAAGAAAAAGAGTCCCGAGACATCCTTGCTTCTCTAAATCCTTCAAGGGACATCCTCGAGAAAGCTAGTAACTAGACTAATTCACAAATCGATAATAAGATAAGACAAAATAAGATATAAAGTCATAAATCCATAATAAATGTATTCGCCAAAACTTGATCTTGTGGGATTGTTTGATGTTGATGTTTGACATAGTGTAATGTGAGAGAATGACACATACCGCATAAGACGTTAAGTTTGGTTTCGACTTGGTGACTTCTGTATAAGGCATGACAAAGCCTGGTTTCAGAAAAGGCACGTGTTGTATAAGATGTTGGAGTCTGATGACATTGAAGTGACAAGCCACATGAGACTATGACAATTGATGACGTATGTTGACAAGAAAGACATATCTTGCTTAAGACATAGGTTGATCGCTTTGACAATGTGTATGATATTGACTTGATGACTTTGAGATGTTTTGCCTTGTTGATGCATGAATTGTTTTGATTCATTGACTGATTAAAAGTGTGTGTTGCTGACAATGTATGACATGAAATGATACCCTAAAGTACTGACCTAGTGTGGCTAAAGACATGCATCTAAGTGAACAATATGCAATGTGTGTGATAGTGATTGTGAATGAACCCTATTGGACTGACCTAGTGTGGTCTTGGGAGCTCATCAATTGATTAACCTTGCCTATGTTGTATATGCAGAGACCTCGTAGTTCGACACCACCAATGACCTTGTATGTACAAAGAGTCATGATTTAAATGTGTGTGATACATGACAAACCTAGACTGACAGACCTAATGCCTCGGGGGCACATCGATTGATGGCCTTGCCTACGTCCCAGTCGTAGAGGCAACGTAGTTCGACTATCTCTATAACTAACTTAACATGACCGACTTGACATAATTGACTAGACATGACTGACCTGACTCTATTTTTTTTGGATTTTCTGACTTTTTTATTTTTATTTTTTTAGGACATTTTCAATGGTGTAACATTATATACAAGGTGTTAGGCCATAGAACAAGGATTTCCCCTAGTCGGGAATAAGATTAGGAAGATAGAGTGGATAATGTGACGGAATGGACCCTAGATGCCAATCGTTCCAAGTTATGGATAAGACAACCATTTATTATAAGTGATGGTGAAAAAGTTTGAATAGAATGATGGTAGATGAAAGAGCGTGCCTGACTACACATGGTGCCTGTTTTCTAGGTTTTGACCATGGTACTTATCCATAGCACCACCGAAGCGATTTTCACTATTGGATGGATTTATTTCTCTTTAATTTTTCTTTTTCTTTTTTTCAATTTTTTTGGTGTTACAATGACACCTGTTTGCCAGGTTTTCATCAAGGTAACCATTTTTTTTTTTTCATTTTTTTGTATTTTTCTAGATTAAGACACGGATTCTCAGAGACTAAGCATAGAACCTCTTTAGATGCAAACTATTGATAGGTGACAAAAGTGGCTCTCCTTCAGGAGTAGAGAGTTGGTACGCTCCTGAACCAAAAGCTTCTGTGACAATGTATGGCCCCAACCAGTTAGGTTCAAACTTACCTGGTTTCTCTCATTCTGCTTGGTTCTTAGGATTCTCCATTAATACCAGGTCACCAATGTCAAAATTTCTATTGAGAACCTTCCTATTGTAGCTACGATGAAGATGATTCTAATATGCTTGTAAATGATCTAATGCTTTCTGTCTTCGCTCATCCAACATTTCTAACTCTTGTAACCTAGAGACACGGTACTCTTCATCATCAATATGACCCTTCAAGGATACCCTTAGAGAAGGTATTTCAACCTTGATAGGTAAGATAGCTTCAGACCTGAATACAAGGGAATATAGAGTGGTGTTGGTGGGGGTACAGATGCTTGTGCGATAGGCCCATAAGGTAGGGTTCAGCTATAGGTTCCAGTCATGACCAGCGTCATTGACAGTCTTCTTAAGGATTCTAAGAATAGTCTTATTAGATGCCTCGGCTTGGTCATTACCTTGAGGGTAATACAGGGTGGAGAAATGGTGTTTGATATGGAATTCTTCACATAAATGGCATACTTCTTGGTTCTTGAATGGGCGGCTATTGTCTGTGATTATGGATTGTGGTACACCATACCGACAAATGATATAGTTTAGAATAAACTTAGATATTTGTGTGCCGGTTATGTATGTCATGGGAATAGCTTCATTCCATTTGGTGAAGTATTTGGTGGCGGTGATGATGAATTTATGGCCATTGGATGATGGAGGGCGTATCTTACCTATGAGGTCGAGTCCCCATTGGGCGAAGGGCCATGGTGAAGTAATTGGACGAAGTTCTTGCGCTGGTGCTCTTATCAAGTCTCCATGTATTTGGCATTGTCTACACTTCTTTACAAAGACATATGAATCTTTCTCCATTGTAGGCCAATAGTAACCTAGTCTCATAATCTTGTGGGCTAGAGTAGGACCACTTGAATGAGATCCGCATATACCCTCGTGTACCGCTCACAAAGTTGTTTGTGATTCCTCAGCATCGAGACATCTCATTAAGGCGTTATCTAAGGTACGTCTATACAGGGTTTCTCCGATGATGGTGTACTTAGCTGACTTTCAGATGAAGGTTCGACGTTGGTTATTAGACAAGTCTTAGGGTAAGGTTTGGTTAGTGAGGTAGTCGAATATGTCTTTATACCAAGGAGACGTAGGACCAACAATGGTACACACTATCGTAGTATTAGGGACATCATAAGCGGGGACCAATAGTTGTTCAACCAGAAACTCAAACTTAGGAACATTACTTGGAATATCCAACAAGGAAGCCATAGTTGCCATAGCATCTACAGCTCTATTCTAGATATGTGGTATTTTTTGAAAAGTTATGTCTTGAAATACTATTTGAAACTATCAGCCATTCTCTTGTAAGGTGCAAGCTTCTCATCCTTAGTCTTGTAATCATGATTTACCTATCGGATTACCAGTTGAGAGTCACCAAAGACTTTTAAGCTTTTAATTTTCCATTGAGCTGCCATTTTTAACCCAATCACTAAAGCTTCATATTATGCTATATTGTTGGTACAAGGGAAAGCAATCCTGAATGATTTAGGAATGGTATCACCTTGAGGTGTAACAAATAAGATACCAGCTCTTGAACCACGGTTTGTATGTGAGCCATCAAAGTACAATTTCCATTCAGTCTTAACATCAATGTTAAAGAGAAACTCATCAAGAAAGTCTGCCACTAATGGATGATCTGCCTTCATAGCTGCATCAGCTAACTGATTTGCTATCACCTGTCCTTTTATAGCCTTCGTTTCGACATACTGAATGTCATGCTCAGTAAGTATCATGACCCATTTAGCCAACCGGCCTATTAAAGTTGCCTTAGGAGGTATTTAAGTGGATCAATCTTTGCAATTAACATCTTTTGTCGATTGAGCATATAGTACCAAAGTTTTTGGGTAGCAAAGACTACCACAAGATAGGCACATTCTATGTTGTTGTAATTCAGTTCATAGCCCACTAAGGTATGACTAATATAATAGATGGCTCTCTCATGAACTTAATCATCGTGTTGTGCGAGAAGAGCCCCTAATGCCGACTGTGTTGCTGAGATGTATAATATCAATGGTTTTCCCTCTGTAGGTGGCATTAAGACTAGTGGAGTAAGCAAATAGTCCTTGATTTGTTGGAAGGCCTCTTGACATTTATGTGTCCACACAAATGGTACTCCTTTCTTGAGTAGATGTTGAAAGGGGTGGATTTTATCTGCCAGTTGTACTATGAATCGCCTAATGGACTGTAATCTCCCCTATAGGGTTCTGAGTTGACCAATGCTGACTGGAGGGGGCATCTCTATGATAGCTCTTACTTTATCTGGATCTACTTCAATGCCTCTTCGAGAGATGATATACCCTAACAGTTTCCCTGATTTCACTCCAAAGACACACTTCTTCAGATTTAACCTGACATTTTAATTCTCAAGCCTCTGGAATATTTTGTCTAAAAAATTTAAATGATCTTCCCTTGTTTTTGATTTTGCTATAATATCATCTACATAATCTTCCATGAAGGTATGTACAAATTCATGGAAAATTGTAGTCATTGCTCATTGGTAGGTAGCTCCTGCATTCTTAAGGCCAAATGGCATGAAATTCCAACAGTATCTGCCCCATGGACATGTGAAAGCTATCTTATTGTGGTCTTCAGTTGCTATTTTAATCTGGTTATATCCTAAGAAACCATCCATGAGGGATAGCATGTCGTATCCTGCTCTCAGGTCTACCATCATGTCGATATTGGGCAAAGGAAAGTCATCCTTAGGACATGCCTTATTGATGCCTCTAAAGTCTGTGCATATGTGAATGCCCCCAATTGGTTTAGTCACTGGTACAAGATTTGATATCCAATCCGCATAGTCTATTGTCCTTATGAATCCTACATCCAATAGCTTCTTAAGTTCTGCCTTGACCAATAGAGTAATTTGCAGATGCATTTTCCTTAGCTTATGTTTGACTGGTTTAATACCTGGCTATAGTGGTAAATGATGCAATATTAGATTTGGATCCAGCCCAGGCATGTCAGCTTATGACCATGCAAATTTTATCTATCTCTTTGTGAAGAATTCCTTAAATTCAGATTTTTCTGTCTCTGTTAGTGAAGCTGCAAAATATACCTTCCGAGGATTCTCTTCTATACCTATGTTGACTTCCACAGATTCTTCTACTAGCATCGGAGACCTTTCCTGTTCAATGGGGAGAATATTTAAACCTCTATCCTTGGGTGCCTCTGGGAGGTTTTGTCCCTCGAATACGTCCTTTATTTTGACTTTTTCTTCGTCCAAAGGCGCCTTTCGGTTTTCACCTAGGGACTCATCATTTTATTTTTCATCGTCTTTTTTCTTTTCATTCTCATTTTTGTGACTAGAGGTGTAAATATACTCCCCAAAATATGCTTTATCATCCAAGTCTATGGTGAAACCAGCTTTATGATCCCCTCTTGGTATGCCTTCTCTAAGTCCCATGAACTCAGCAATTGCTTCGTCATTCTCGAATGTATCTATGATAGGTGTACCTTGTTGATCACAGTCGATGAGTTCGAGATATATAAGGGGCATGTCATCATCGGAGTTCTTAAAGGTAGCTGCTAACAAGGTGAATATGGAATGGTTGACATGGTCACAGAAGTCTTGGACTAACTCCTTCTTGTTTTTCTTCCTAGGTGTAGGTATACTCTGATGTGGGACTATAGTAAGGGCGGTATCATCAGAAGATGGTTTATCAGGCACCCAAGATGCATGATCAAGGGTTTCCCAATAATAGTTCTCTTGCCATTCTTGTTTGGACAAGTGCTTCTTAAGACGAGGAGTAGATGGTTTTGGTTTAGGTTTCATGTTGAGGTCCAATTCTCCAAATAGGGCATCTATGTTCATGGTATTGGTAGATGAAAGGGAATCCCATTCATCATCGTTTGAGTAAGGGGATTCATCGAAAACTAGAGGTTTGTCATAAACTAGGGGAAGTGGTTCATGAGATGTCTCGATGTCTGTGTAATCACTCACTTCTTCTTGAAACGATGACGAAGTACTAGGAAACCCAATTCTAAGTGGTTGACACCCTAGCCCTAAATATTTTTGTCGTGGGTAGATAGTGATCGGTTCCGTCCTTCCATTCTGATATAGTCCCAACCCACTATGCCCGTCATAGCCTTCATTTTGCATTATCTTAAAGCCCTTTCCCTATTGGTCCTTAGCTATTTGAATAGATGGGGAGGGTTATTCATGTTCTTCTTGATACAACCAGGAATCACCTTGATCCACAATTTCATCACTTAAATCTCCCCATTTGGTCAATGTCATTATAGGGGGAACATGAAATGTGACTACCGACTGTCTTCTTTCTGCCATAGGTAGGCCATATGCCTTTGGTGGAATCAATTGAGTGACACAGTATGATTCCTTTATATGATATTCGCCACAACCCTTGTCTTGGATCTCGAGTTTAGGAGTGGTTGATGGAGGTTTGAATGAAATGGACTTAGTGAGATGTGATTGGTCAACATATAGGGACAAAGTGGATGATGAAGCTTCTTGGTTAACTAGTACTTGTCATGGTGGAATATCCCTTAGGCTTGTACAATACTGAAAAGGGTCTAGATCACCATCAATAGTGATCTCTATGCCATTATAGGGGAACTTAAGACATTGGTGATATGTTGAAGGTACAACTTTCATTGCATGTATCCAAGGTCTACCTAACAACAAGTTGTATGGAAGGGTGAGATCCAAGACTTGGAAGCTGGTGTTCATGATTTCTGGGGTGATTCTTATAGGGAGTGTGAGAACTCCTTTGGATGATCTTTCCTCATCATCATAAGCCTTGATGACTATACTCTTAGAGGTATCTACGCAATCTTTTGAGAATCCTAATGCCTTAACCAATTTAAGGGTACACAAGTTCAAACCTGCTCCTCCATCTACCAAGACTCGTCAGACTTTGTTTTGATGGATTAAGACTTCAAGATGTAAGGGGTCATTATGATCAGATTTCTCAGTCGAGTAGTCTTGTTGGGAAAATGTGGCATGATGCGAGTTGGTCAAATATCCCACCATTTCTTTGAAATGATTGACATCTAAGTCTGTAGGAATAGTTGTGTTCTATAGAGCTTTGTTAAGAATGGCTCGATGCTTAGGTGATAGGGTCAACAATTCCAAGATAGATATTTGCACGGGTGTTTTACTCAATTGATCAAGAAGGTTGTACTTGAACTTGGAAGCTTGCATAGGTGGCTCAGAAGAAGAAGGTCTAGGAATAGTAATCTTAGTTTTGCATGTGTTCACATTACATTCTAGATGCTTCTTAATGGTGAAGGTATTGACATTCTCATTTATGGCTCGGAGGTGATTTATGATGGTTCCTTTACCATAGTCAAAATTGGCATTGTTATAATTGACTGGTGGATTATTCTTGGGTCCTGAACTGGAGGCTTTTCCTTTTTTGTGGTCATGTAATGGGTCCGTGAAGACCTTATGATCACTGTTCTTTGTATTTTTCTACCCACCGACCTCTATGGTTTTTTTTTCAACAAATTCTTGTATGATATTCTTGAGTTGGCGACATTATTGGAGGTTGTGTCCTTTCGTTCGATGATAGTCACAAAAAGAGTTATCATCCCACCATGAAGGTTTGAACTATCCAGGATCATATTCTCTCAGTTCCAAAGGTTTGATAAGATTATGTTTAATCGACTCTTTGAAAATAGTCTTGATTGGTTGTCCTAAAGGTGTAAATTCACGTGTTGGAAATGTCCTCTGTTGTGGTCTTTGTTGTTGTGAATTTTGGACATAGTTAGCTTGTTGATCTGGACTATTCATCATGTCTTGATTGGAATTATAACCCCTAAGGGTGATAACTGGTCCCGTATGTATGTGTTTAGTATCAACAATGCCGTCATTTGTAACATTCTTGTTCCTAGACCAGAATTTGTTTCTATTGTTTGGCACATTTTGATGTTGGACAACTGGATTTTTTCCTGGTACCTTAATCTCTCCTTTGTCTATAAGAACTTTCTCTAGGATGATGCCCTTTTGTACCAAGTCTGAGAATGAAGTACAATAGTGTACCCTTAAGTCACTTCACAATTTGGGGTTGATGTTCTCTAGGAATATGGCGACCTTTTGTTTTTTGGGTATTTCAACTGGACATCTACTAGCTAGACTTTGCCATCTCTGGAAGAAAGTGGTGAAGGTTTCACCATCTTCTTGTGTCATGTGGCACAAGGTTGCAATTGTTACCTCATTGTCTATGTTAAAAGAGAAATGTTCAACAAACTTTTCAGCTAATTCACCCCAAGATCGTATACCACATGGTAATTTAGAAAACCATTCCAGTCCTATCCCAACAAGGGTTCATGGAAATAGTCTCATCAAGTATGTGGGGTCATACGATATGTCCATGCATGCTGTTGAGAACTCTCTAATGTGTTCTAAAGGATTCTTTCTCTCATTATACTTGGGAAAAACTAGTATAATGTATCCATGGGGGAAAGGTGTCATAAACAACGCTTTTTCAAATGGACATGGGCATAGGTCTTGTGATGAGATAGTTCATTTTCTAGACATAGACATGTTTTCCATCTGTTGTTGAAGTGTTTACATTTGGTTTTGAAGGACATCGACTTGTGTCAAGGACATGGTGTTTGTGAAATTTGGATCAATGTAGGTGTTTTGATACACCATTAACTGTGATGGGTTGTGATTGGGTGAGGGAATATATCTTGTCAAAATATTTTGATTTGGTATAGGGATATTCCCTGTCTAGATGGTTTGAGTTGGTATAGGAATGCTTCCTGTCTGAATTGTCTGATTAGGAATAGCAATGCTTCCTGTCTGAATGGGCTGAGGTTGTATAGGTATGTTTTCACCAACTTTGGTTCTCTTACCAGTCGTGTTGGTGTTAAAGGGGTTGGAGAAAGTTGCCCCCATAGTAAATTGTAAACCTTGTGTGATGTTGAAAGGGGTTGTGTTTACAATTGACAATGTTTGAGTTGGTATACTAGTTGGTATTGCTGCGATAATTTGGGGAATAGAGACAGTTGACGTTGCAGTTTGGGGTGGTTGTGTTGACTATGTTTGCAAAGTACGAATATCAAATCCTATGGGTATTTTGGCACCTTCTGCTAGCAATTTTTCTAGATAACATTGGGGATCATTTGCCAAACATTCATCCATAAAGGATGCAAATTCAGGATCTTGTACTGCTGCGTCTATGTCTTCTATGTAAATCTGACCATGTGTGTCTCTAGTGACATGTTTTTCTAGCAAGGGCTTGTGTGGTCATTTACTTCCTGACGGTTGGTTTCCGAACAGATTGATGAATTCATTAGGGTTTGTCATTGCTTTGTGTTTCTTTTTGGACCTTGTTTTGACCATGAAAAAGTTGCTCAAAATGGGTAATGCAGACTATGTCTAAAAACTTATATGACCTATGTCTATGTTTTTGGATTTTTTTTTGACAATAAGGATGTTGCTAAAGATCTAAAATGACATATGACAGGACAGACAATATGCAAAATTCTGAGTGGACTAATGACGATAAATGAGCCTAAGACTGGTATAACCTACCACCTATGGAATAAATGCATGCAAAGATTTGTTTTTGACCAATGAACCTAATTGTATGAAAAGGACAGTATGACAAGGTGAATTTTTTGAACTAGATTGTTGAGCTGAAAAGATTCACTAAATGGGACCAAAGTGACTAGGTTCAATGACTGTGACAAATCAGAACATGAACGTTTCCAAAGATGAGGAAAGTTATCTATTCTGTGATATGCAATTTCCTAGGGAGTATCTATATTTATGCAACTTAGGATGACTATGACTAAGATGTTTATGGTGACTAAGACGTATATGACACCTAAGGATGGTAACTAAGACGTATATGACACCTAATGATGCAAGGTTTTTGAGCAAAATTAACCAATTTCTAATCCAAGGTTGATCCTAAGAACCTAAAGCAAATAATGACAATGACGTTTCGGACTCAGCTCATGGTTTTTTTTTATTTTATTTTTGTTGACAGGCAAATGCGGTTCACCTAACAGTTGCAGTTCAAATGTTGATAGATGTGGTTTTTCCTCTAAAAATTGTGGTTTACTAAGACACATGCCATTTGAAAAATGATAGATGCGGTTTACGCGGACACATGCGGTTTTAAAACTGACAGATGCGGTTTGCATGCACACATGCGACTCAGAATGTGACAGTTGTAGCTCATGATATGCAGACTGTGAAAAATGAATGTTTTGACAGACAGATGCGGTGTTCCCCCTAATAGATGTGACTTTATATGACATATGCCACGTTTAAACTGACAAATGCGACTCGGTTTTCTGACAGTTGAATTTTTCCCGAAAGTTGTTGACTGAATTTGTTTGTTTGATCAAGATTTTGATGAATACAACAAAGAGGAAACACAACAATCAATGTATTTTCAGTTTTTGGTGATGAAAGGACCGTTAAGACTCGAAAAACAATTACAACCTAGGCTTTTAGGACAATACTTGTTGAATTCTTACTTGGATTTCTCCAACTATGCATATTTATGGCGAATGACTAGTAGCTTGACCCCACTGGCTCCCCTCCATAGCACTCACTTATATGGGGCAGCCAAGATACTGTATCCATGAAACTCCCATGGCATACATTTCATTTCAACACATAAACCATAAATATGTAAGACGGCTTCACAGGGCTGACCCTGCTGTGCCAACAAATAGGTAGGATTTTGGTAACTCTACAACAAGGTGTTTAATAAGGACATTCCATTCGTGGGACACTATCCAACATCGGTGAGAGTCCGTTTCTATCCATCTCATCATAATAGTGCGCATGATTTTTGGGCTTTCCCCAAGAATCCACTTTTCTATACCAGCTGGAAGTCGCTTGGCTTTAGCGTGCTACCGGTCTGAGTCGTCTTGGGGTGAGTACTTTTTCCCACCAAGATAGGCCCAAGTTCTAGAGTCGGCAACCATTTCTCTTACACCCAAGATCACATGACTGTGCAAGGGGAGAGGATATTTCGGTGTACTAAATCGTAAGGGTTACAAATGCGTGCAAAAGCACCAGACAAAGAAGACAATGGTTCTTTTTAATCCAAATGACAATTTTCTATCTATCAAACAGAAAATTCATTTTAATCCCACACGACAATTATCTATCTACCAAACAAAATCTTGCTTAAATAAATAAATTAACACAAAGGCACTAGGTCCTACATGCAAATTTATCAGTAGTTCATTGTTCTTCAGCCTTCGTCCTGCAGAAAATTGTGTTTGGTTTTAATTGTCTTCAAAGCTTCATCCTGCAAACACTATGTTATTCCCCCTAAACACAACTAAAATAAATATTAGCGAAAATCCAAACAACATAAAACATGAAAACAAAAAAAAGAATGCACGGAAATCAATAAAAAAAATGAAAAAGTTTTACTAGGCAGATGCGGCTTTTGGAGCCACAAATGCGATTCGACTGTTGATAGGCGGATGGAGTTCATGAATTTATTGACAAGCGGATGTGGTTCATGGCTTCGCGGATGGGGCTCGAATATTTGTTGATAGGCGGATGTGGTTCGTGGCTTTGCGGATGCATCGCTGTTTTTCATAGATGTGGCTCATAGATATAGATGCATCGTTTATCTTAACAAATGCGGTGCACCGTACGAAAAAGCTGCAAAAAAGAATTGAAAATAGAAAAATGGAAAGACGAAAATATGTGCAGATTTTGAGGCATGTTCACGTCGGGTTCACCAAATGTAAATCGTAGATTTTTTTGCAATACTAGAATAACAATGTCAAATCTTAATCTAAACAATAATCTAAAATCTAACAACAAAGAACAAAGAAATAAACTAAACTAATAAAACCAAAATGATCTCACCGAATATGCGTTCACCCCTTCGAATTATCTCTATTGCTCTTCTCCATTTTGCCTTTTCAGTATTCTTGCCCTTAGATTTTTGTGTTTGAATGCAAGTATAGTTTTGTCGAGTGTCTAAGCAAAATATCGAAGAATAGTTTCTCTTCTCAAAAGTGTATGATTTTGAGAGGAGGAATAATGATAAGGACAGGCCATTTTATAGATTTTGTGTTTTCGAATGATCGGCTCAGATTGAGAGAGAGATCGACGGACGAGATTGATGAATGTCATGCAATTGAGTTCTGAGTCAGATAGAACATGAGTTAGAACGTGAGTTAGAACACGAGTTCAGGAAAGACTGCAGATAGAGACTAAGTTAGAATGTGAGTTAGAACACAAGTTCAACATCTTAATCTCCAAAAATAGGAGAAACAAACATTGTATACAAAAGCCAAAGTTAGAACTTAAAGATGAGGAATTCGAATGCATAATTAGATTAATTAATTAAATAAATATATTTAATTAATAGATGCCTACATGCATATGAGTTAGAACTAGTTGGTCGACTAGTTGTGACGGAGAGTCTTCTCACAGAGATAAACTAGTGTTGAATTCAAAGATAACTGGAGAACTAAAAATAGATCTCGAGTCAGAAGGTGACTGAATGAATTAGATAACTGAATGATAGAGGAATGTGACATAAATAATAAAATAAATGAATTAAATGTTAATTTAATTCAATCATTCAAAAATGAATTGACTTTAATTAAATAAATAAAGTAATTTATTTAATTTGACTTTTGAAAAGGATAATATAAATAATTAAATAATAAATATTTAATTATAGTTGGAAAAGTATGATAAAGGGGGAATTAAATAACAAATTATTTAATTGATAGATAAAGGGGTAAGAATTAATTAGTTCGCAACACAATTAAATAAATATGATTTATTTAATTAATCAAGTTGAATAAAGATTAATAATGAATTAATTAAAAAGGGGTATTTAATTAATAGAGGAAATATGTGTTAGAAAGGGTAATTAAATAATTGACATTATTTAATCAAGACCATGGACTATAGAAAATTATGTCGAATGTGTACTCGCAGGCCTAGACCAATTTTCAGTATCTACAGTTTGCCCCTCTTTGATACAATGTTGTTATGACGTTGTGTCAAAGAAAATATGCCTCGATCGTGCCCCAGCATGAAATAGGTTAAGGTATGCCCCCTTGGGAAAATTGACAATTTTTGAAAAGTTTCAAAAAAAATCAAGAAATATTCCCGATAAGTCAATTTGATAGTCAGAAATGCTATGGAGTTGACGGAAATGAATTTGGAGTTGATACGGATGAATACGGGTTGTTTGAAGTTGAAAATTATGTGGCCAATAGATTAGGGCTGAGAAAATGCCAGTTGAAATCCACCTATAAATAGAAATTAGGGTTAAACCTAATTCGTTTACACCCGGAGGAGATAGAAAAAGAGGAGTTTTTGCTCTGACTAGCTGACGAAATGGCACCTATTCCATACACTACGCATCGAGGATATCGGATCCGGACTTTTAGGCGGCCAGCTGACGTAGGACCACCAGTATGTACCCAAAAATGAACTTGTCAATGTTATTTTTTGCACGTTTTTCTAGGCATAGAAAAGTAATTATGCAAATGCAATGCGTCTTAAACGATGCATATGTCATCGTATTCGCCGCATCTGACTGCGAAATGACGCATCTGCGATAACACGCCTAGGTGAGATTAGGATGTTTAGGGAATGACCACATGTGGAGCATTATGTCCCGCATGTGTATTTATGCAACACATGTGCATTAGGGATAAAAGCAAGTGTAGCTGTGGACCGCATATGATGTTGTGAAACACATATGTTGAAATTAGGCGGGATGTTAAAACTACACCGCATTTGTTAAAAATGCACCGCATGTGGTTTAGTAAACCGCATGTATAGTATGATGATAGGGGATATGGGAAATATG
This sequence comes from Sequoiadendron giganteum, assembly GCA_007115665.2. Classification (NCBI taxonomy): domain Eukaryota; kingdom Viridiplantae; phylum Streptophyta; class Pinopsida; order Cupressales; family Cupressaceae; genus Sequoiadendron; species Sequoiadendron giganteum. Next base: position 630,432,260 of record CM021103.1, read on the forward strand.
CGAAGCATATGTAATATGCACCGCAACTGAGACTTCGTGCAACACATTTGCAAAAAATGCACTGCATCTGTTAGTGTGAGCCACATTTGGCTGGTAAAATTTTTGAAAATTTTTGCTAAGGAAAACTTGAAAATTTTTGACATCATGGTTTAAATGCAGGTGGTTCTAGATCTGATATATACGTGGGAGTCGCGACCAGATACATTTGATCTGAGAGATAATTTGACTTATTGAGAGATTCGGCTTCTATGGAATCTTGGTCTACGTCACTGTTTGTCGATGCCTGCCATTCGGGCAAATAGGGGGATGTTGATGACACTTTGTGAGTGATGGCATTCAAAGACATCGTCATTTCATTTACCGACTGGGGAGGCCACTGTCACATTGGAGGATGTGTACAAGATTCTGAGACTACCTATCAGAGGTGAGCAGGTTATGTATGATACCCAGCGGGGATTGATGGAGTTAGCACGGTTCTATCAAGTGGATGACATCAGTAGGCTTAGGATCGAGCATTATGAGCTTGGATGTCCAGTTCTAGCATTATCATCTCACATTATCATCATCTTAGGTTGTGAAGAATAATATAGATTTGTTATTCTAAGTATCTTAAGAAGTCATCGCATTACATTCATTTCACATCATACATTACATGAATCATTAAGAGCATAATAGAAATCATTAGCATCCATTATCATTACATCCTCAATCACATATCATTTATCTTTTGCATATCAATACATAATCATTAGCATACATTACATCCATACGATCATCATCAAAATGCATAGAAAAGTACAAAAACAAATGCATCCATAATCATCGTCACATCATATAGAAACATACATCATATAACATGAGCATAAATTAGAACCATTTCCATAGTATCTCATTGCACATAGGAAATTAAAATGCATCCATACATCATACATCATAGAACATCCCATAAATAGAACCATCTCATATATATATCATCAAAATATACAAATGTCATGATACAAAAATCACATCGAGTGTATACATCAGAGTACATAATACAATAGGGGCAACAATCAGAGCCCATGAATAAAAAATGGAAAACTTCTTGTGATCAAGGGCTATTCCTGCTGGTTGCTTCTCTCTCCTTCCTACCTCTTATCGTGGTCCTCTGGAGGCCTCATCCCTGTCTATTGTAAAAAATACAGCACCCGACCTGCTAGTGGAACTGCCTACCTATAATGCTGCCGATAATACTTGGCCTCTCTAACCACCTCTCAATATGCCCTCAATGATACTATCTAGCCCTGGATGGATGATGTTGTACTCTCCAGCTATCCCCTTCGACAGATCTCTTGATCCCTCTCAGCAATGGCTATCAAAATCTACTGCCTAGCCTGACTCTCTCTGGCGTCAAAATCTTTATCTGCCCCTAAAGCTATTGAATCAGGGCATCCCTATGGTCTAGTTGTGCGGGTAGCTACTACTGCAGTACCTAGTCTTGTAGCGGTGCCTGGTCCCGTGGCGGTGCCTAGTCCCGTGGTGGTTTCTGGTCTCGCGATGGTGTCGGTGCCTGCGGTGGTGTCTGATGTGGAGGAGGGCCACCTCCTCCCTTGTCACCATCACCATCTTTGTCACCATCGCCTCTGCCTCCTTGTCCTCTACCCCTACCGACTGATCTACCTCTTGGCCTTCTTCATGGGAGAACTGTGCCTAGAACTATCAATCGAAGAGGAGGCCTGAACCAAGCTCTGTAATCCTATGTAACCCCTGCATCTGCGAATCCCTTGTCATATGGCCATGGCCTGGCCACTAGCTATCTAAATGAGGCTACTGCCTCCGGTGTTGGAATGGGTTGGCCCCATGCTATCTCTCATGACGAATGGGTAAAGATCACCACATACTGGTCATCTGGCCTATCCTGAACCTCGCCAAATTACTGGGCTACCCTGTTGGGGAGGTACCGCTCTATCATAGTGTACTTGTGGCCCTGCATCCACCTGTCCTGCCAAGCAAAGAATAGTTGCTCATGATCATTGTACCATGGGCCTATGCCCATCCAGGGCCTCCAAAAAAACTCTCGCATCTTGTCAAGCACTCATCACCAATGGGAAGTGCCTCATGTACTTGTGTTGGTAAAGCGAATCTGGCCTCCCCCATACCACCAAATGATAGGATCATCAATATCTAGAATGATCGGTGTGACAAGTGGATGGAGCACTGGAATCCGCTCTCATGCCCAAATGTGTAGTAAGGTGAACCCGACCTCAAGGGCCCTACTATCAAGATAGGAAAACTCATGGAGGTCCCTATATAGTGAGGCCAACATCACTGGCCCCCAAGCAAAGCACTCCCTGCGGATGACCATCCGCTCCCAAGCTAACCCCTAGCCCAAAATGAAGTATTGGCCCCACCATTCTGGTGCCACAAGACCTCAAATGATGGCCACAACAATCAATCTATAGGTGGGCACTATGCCCCGGTACCTCTCTAAGTCGATCTATCCCTTAGAAAAGTAAATCTCATCAACACCCATCACATTGTAGAAAGCATCCCTACCGACATCTGGATCATAAATGACTCTCGCTCCATGGATAGGAAATCGTAGGATGTACCAAATATCCTCGAGAGTAACAGTCACCTTGCCAGTAGGAAGGTGGAAGGAGGAGTTCTCACTACGCCATCACTCCGCCAAAGCTTTCATCATCCCCAAATGGGTCCAAACAAGATGAATGTATACAACAAACCAAAGGACAAGCATACCAAGATGCTCTTCAAGGAATATGTGCATGCCCTATAATCTATGGAGCACCGGCCACCTGTGCTCACTCGAATGAAATATGTCGAGGTCCTCTTGCACAAGTAAACCATTACATCAAGTCTCGTAAAAAAATCTACCTCCCACGTCAGATTTTCGCATTTGAAACAACAAATGCAGTGTTGTTTGAAAAGTTCCAAACTACACCGCCATGGTAGATTTTGAAAAATTCTAAACTCCAAAGTGCATCGCGCGGTCCAATTTGCATGTGTGGCTGACTTTGTGCAGATAAAATAGTTTCAAACTACACTGTGCGATCCAATTTTCATATGAGGCTAAGTTTGGCAAGAAACCCTAATCTCCTAACATGCCCGTGGTGGCACTAATCTCATATGCAGCACAATTTGAAGCCATGCTGCACTAATTGAGCATTTGCAGTGGCACTATATAGCACTACTTGACCTAAAGTTGAGCTAAACCCTATTAAATGCATGTAAATCAAAAAAATTAAAAGTCGAGATAGGGGTACATACCATGGGTCAAACACTGACTGGCCATTGGTGCACTTGTACCCTCTCCGACACGTGCCTAGGAAGCTATCGTTGTGCCATCTCGACCGGAACTCAGAGCTCAAAGTGCAAAAAATTTTAAAGGCTAAGTGTGCAAATGATTTAAAAGTGACTCCTCAAGGTTGATTTAAGCCTGCAAATTAGGGTTTTTTGACCTAATTTGGCCATCCAGCTAGGGTTTTGGTCCCCTGATCCCATTTTTGTCCAACTGAGGACCACGTTGCATCTTTTTTGGTGTTTTAACGCATTTTTTGACATCCTGGGGCATTTTTTGACCGGTCGGGTACCTTGTCCTCTTTTTTTTGCGAGATCATCCAAAAATAAAAAATTTTGTCCGATCTCTCGAGGGAGCAACATATTAGCATAATCCTTCTACTGGGGCAATAGTGGGGCATTCAAAAAAATAGAGAAATTTTGAACTTTGATCACAACAATTTATTCTTTGAACCAATACAACGAGTGCATTCCTTAAAAGAGGGGCAAAATGTAGACATGGAAAATTAACCAACGCACTTGATCCTGATTACTAACACCATTTCTTCCTGAATCATACTCTCATCTTATCATCACTTTTTCATCTCTTAATTAAATAAATCATCATTTATTTAATTAGGTCTTTCTCCCCTGATGGTTAAATTAATCAATTTAATTTAATTAATCCTCAATCCCTCTTTAATTAAATAATTCATCTTATTTGATTAAATCCCTAAATTCCTCTTATTAAATTGAATAAATTAAACCTTATTTGATTTAATCTAACATTATCCCCATTACTTAAATAAATCAAAACAGTTATTTAATTAGACCCTTCCTCTCAGTTTGATTTAAATCAATACATAAATTTAAATCTAAATTGTCACATCTCCTAATTCTTCATTAGATTAATTAAACTTTGGTTAATTTAATCTTAATCTATGTCACATTCTCTAGAGAATGCAACTTGCACAATAAATCAATTACTTTGATTTATTAAATTGCCTATTTTCTCTCAAATGGAATAAAGGAGGAATATTCCTTCAAATTTGAATTCAAATCCAAGTGGATTTGTCCGTCCAAGAAAGCATTCACTCCTCTTACATGTCTTTGTGCATTGAGCCAAGTGGCATTTATATCATTCTTTTTTCCCTCTCGCATGTCATTTCCTCAATTTCAAATTCCACCTAATATCATTTATTGACACTTTGATCAAAACGTGCACAACCTTCAACCATTCACATCTTGACAAGTGACACTTGGCCATTGGATGTTGAATGATCACACATTGCTCAAATTCACTCATTCTTCCAATTTGCAAATCTATAAATGAGAGAATATTCCTCTCATTCTATCATCCACAATCTAAATAAGTATACTATACTTCATTTCATCCGCAACTTATCCATTTCATATCAAGCGTTCATAATTTTCATGATTTCATAGCAACGTTATGCCAAAATTTCATCAAGGAGCTTCAACCATCCACAATCATCATCAATATTACAAAGGAGTTGGGAAAGGGCCAATTTCTACACATAATTAGCACTAATTCCCCCATGGGCTCAAGAGTTTGCATTGCTTGATTAGGATTTCACTTATCTTTTATGTTTGTTCTTCATCTTTCCTATTATTGAGCATAGCAAATGGATTTCATGGGGAATCCTTGTTTTATCTTGCATATGAACTTACTAATATGTTTGTTTCTTGTATATGTGTAGGTATAGGATTGGGGTTCACAGTATAATACAAGTTCTAGTTTTTTTAAGATCTTATAATTTTTTAACTATCTTAGTCAAATTTTAGTAATCAGTGTGTCCAATTTTGGTAATCAAGAGGTCAAATTCTAGTAATTAGTAAGTTGTATGATCTCCCTCTCCCTCCCTCTCTCTCTCTCTAGTTCTCTCTATTTCACCTCTCTAATTTTCTCTCCCCCTCTCTCTCTAGTTCTCTCTATTTCACCTCTCTCTTCCTCCCTCCCTCCTTCTCTCTCTAATTTTCTCTCCCCCCAATCTCTCTCTCTCTCTCTCTCTCTCTCTCTCTCTCTAATTATCTCCCCTCTCTCTCTCCCCTTCCCTCTCTATTTCTCTCTATTTCACCTCTCTCTCTCTCTCTCTCTCTCCCCTTCCCTCTCTCTCTTTCTCCCCTTCCCTCTCTATTTCTCTTTATTTCACCTCTCTCTCTCCCTCCCTCCCTCCTTCCCTCTCTAATTTTCTCCACCCCCTCTTTCTCTCTCCTTCCCTCTCTAGTTCTCTTTATTTCACCTCTCTCCCTCCCTCCCTCCCTCCTTCACTCTCTAATTTTCTCTCTCTCTCCTCTCTCCACTTCTATATGTCTCACCTCAATCTCCCTCCCTACTTGTCCATCCCTCCTTCTCCCTCCTTCCTCTCTACATTTTTCTATCTCACCTTTATATCCCTCCCTCCTCCCCACTCTCTCTCTCCTTCCCTATCTACTTCTCTCTATCTCTCTTAATCTCCCCACCTTCCTCCCCATTTTTTATCACATCTTGGTTCACATTAGAGGGAGACAAATATATATAGAAAGGAGGGATGGAGAGGTAAAGAGGTATAATTGAGATAGATAGAAGTAGAGAGAGTGGTGAGATAGAGAGAAGTAGAGATGGAAGGAGAGTATGAGAGAGAGAGTGTGTGGTAAAGAGTGATGGAGGGGGAGGTAGGTAGAGAGAGGGGAGATAGAGAGTAGAGAGGTAAGAAGAGATGGAGGGAGATGTAGGGAGGGAGGGAGAGAGAGGTTAGATAGAGAGAGAGAGAGAGAGGAGAGATAGAAAATGGGGGAGAGAGGGAGGGAGATATATATATAGATAAGAGAGAGAGTTAGGGAGGAGAGGTAGGTAGAGAGAGGGAGATTTAGGTAGAGAGTGGTAGGGATTTATAGAGGGATAGATAAGTAGAGAGATGGAGAGGGGAGATAGAGAGAAGTATAGAGGGAAGGTTAGAGATAGGTGAGATAGAGGGATAAAAATGAGAGTGGGAGAGTGACAAGGGATGGAGGGAGGGATAAATAGGGATAGGTGAGACAGAGAGGGAGAGTAAAGAGAGAGATAGGTGATAGATATATGTGATAGAGAGAGTAGAGAGGGAATGCAGAAGGTAGAGAGATTGAGAGAGGGAATGAGGAAGTTAGAGATATTGAGAGAGGGAAGGAGGTATGGAGGGAGAGAGAAAGAGGTATAGATGGATAGCTAGGTAGAGAGAAGTAGATAGGGAAGGATAGATGGAGGGAGAGGTAGGGATGGAGAGAGAGGTAGGTAGAGAGAGGGAGGGGAGAGATAGAGAGAAGTAGAAAGGGGAGGATATAGGGAGGTGAGAGAGATAAATAAAGAGAAAGAGGTAGGTAGAGAGAGGGAGGCATATAGGGAGGGAGATACGTGAGGGTAAGGTGAGAGAGAGAGGTGATAGAGAGATATGATAGAGAGAAGTAGAGAGGAAAGGATGAAGGTGGAGAAATTGATAGAGGTTAGGAGGGAGGGAGGGAGAGAAAGAGGTATAGAGGTGTTGGCCCCATAGTTGTCATTACACCAAAATATCAACCTATTAATGCCCAATACAACTGCTAGAGTTAACGGATCCATGGGAGGTGGTTAGTCCATGTCACGAATCTCGAGGGGAGTGTTGAGCATCTTCCAACAAACTCCCCTCAGTGTTACCCGAGGGGATTCAAACTCAACACCTTTGGCTCTAATACCAATTTTTGGCCCCACAATTGTCGTTGCACCAAAAGATCGACCTGTTAATTCTTGATACAACTTCTAGAGTTAACGGATCCATAGGAGGTGGTTAGTCCATGTCACGAATCTTGAGGGGAGCACTGACCATCTGCCACCAAGAGGGATAGGTAGGTAGAGTGAAGTAGAGAGGGAAGGAGAGATGGAGGGAGAGTAGGGATGGAGAGAGAGATGATAGAAAGAGGTAGGTAGAGAGAGGGAGTGGGTAGATAGAGAGAAGTAGAGAGGGATGGAGAGATAGGGGTAGAGAGAGAGAGGTGGGATAGGTAGGGAGAGAGGTGATATAGCTAGAGTAGAGAGGGAATGATTTAGATATAGAGAGAGAGGGAAGGAGGTATAAAGGGAGAGAGAAAGAGATATAGAGGGATAGGTAGGTAGAGAGAAGTAGAGAGGGAATGAGAGATGGAGGGAGAGGTAGGTATAGATAGGGAGGGGAGAGATAGACAGAAGTAGAGAGGGAAGGAGAGAGGGACATGAGAGAGATAAATAGAGATAAAGAGGTAGGTACAAAGGGAGGGAGATAGGGAGGGAGATAGGTGAGGGTAAGGTGAGAGAGAGAGGTATTAGAGAGATATGATAGGGAGAAGTAGAGAGGAAAGAAGGAATTTGGAGAGATTGATAGAGGGTAGGAGGGAGGGAGGGAGAGAGAAAGAGGGAAATATGTATAGAGGGAAGGAGAGATGGAGGGAGATTTAGGGATGGAGAGAAAGAGGAGAGAAAGAGGTAGGTAGAGAGATGGAGTGGGTGGATAGAGAGAAGTAGAGAAGGAAGGAGAGAGGGATGGAGAGATAGGGGATTTACAGAGAGAGAGAGAGAGGTGGGATAGGTAGGGAGAGAGAGGTGAGATAGATAGAGTGAGAGAGTTGAGAGGGAAGGGGAGAGAGAGAGAGAGAGAGAGGGAGAGAGGGAGAAGTGAGAGAGAAGTGATAGAGAGAGAAGTAGAGAGGGAAGGAGGGAGGGAGGTTTAGAGAAATAGGTATAGAGGGATAGGTTAGATAGAGAGAAGTAGAGAGTGAAGGTGGGTGGAAAGAAGAGAGATGGGGAGATAGAAAAAATTAGAGAGGGATGAGGGAGGGAGGGGAGAGAGAGAGGTGAGATAGAGAGAATTAGAGGGAAGGAGAGAGAGTAGGGAGATAGAGAAAGTTAGAGGGAAGGAGGGAGGGAGGTAGGGAGGGAGAGAGGTGATACAAAGAGAAATAGAGAGAGAGGGGAGATAGAGACATGTAGAGAGATGAGGGAGGGAGGGAGGGAGATAAAGAGTAGAGAGAGGAGAGAGAGAGATAGGGACGGATAGGTAGAGATGTAGTTCTTAAGCTCAAGGGAGAGATAGTTAAATAAAGGGATGGAGAGAGGTCTAAAGCATACGAGATAAATAATGAGATAGAGAGAGAAAGATGATACAACTTTCTGATTACTAAAATTTTACTATGTCTAAAAAATTATAAGGTCTTCAAAAAACTAGAATTTGCATTATAACTCCAAGAGATCTGAAACCACTCTCAAACATCCTGAAACTATATATATGGAATATAACTTAAAATATAAAAAATTAAATGTCCATATGTAAATGCCAACTTATATAAATGTCAAACATCTTGAAACTATATACATGAAATATAACAAATGTTTATTTCATGTATATAGTTTCACTGATAGAGAAAGATAAAGAAAAAGATAGAAAAAAAAGAGAAAGAAAATGCATTCTGAAAAGTCATCTTTCACATTTGGCTAGTGCTAAATTTGGCAGTCACCAAATCGCTTGCATTAGGAAATACCAACCCTTTGGGTTGGACAACCATTTCAAGCCAAAGACATGTTTTTCTGAAAAGGTTAAAAAGAATTCACACTTTTTTGGTTGTGCTCTCCATTAGGTTTGCACATGTTTCAATGAAAATTTATAAAGTACCATGATGACATTAAAATCTCTCTTCTAGCTATCTAACCATATGATTTTGTTCACATTTTTATAATGTTAAGGTTTTCACCTTTAACTTCTTTTATTAGTGTGTCCATTTTTTGTGAAAAACCAACATGTGCTATTTTAGGTATAGTTTTTCCTCGTTAATCGAAGTTTCAAACAAAATACATTTTTAGAAAGCTGACTCCATTATACACATTATAAATAAATAAAATTGGTTTTTTATTAGATTTCAAAAAAATTAGGTGGGAGCACACTCAAATTTCTTCTTTTTAGGATGTGTCCACTTTCAAAATTAGTAAAAAATAATATATTCACTAAAAATCTAGTCAAAAAATAGGTATAAACTACATGGTGTTTGCTAATTTCTCACTGAAGATATTTTTGAAATTCTAAAAAAAATTAACATTTTAGGGGATCACAATAGATGCTCTGATATGTTTTTCTAATAAACATAGGACCACTTTGTGTGCTCCCCATTTTTCAAACTATTAATCTTCACTATTTAAAAAAAAATAGTAGTTTAGAAATTAGATTTGAAGAGCGACAACTTTTGTTCTTATTGAATCTTCAAATTTTGAGCATAACTATCTTCATTTTGTCATTGAATATCATACTTCATTGATTTTACAAAAAAATTGGCATCTTAAGATCCCCTTTTTGTGTCACAACTTTGTGCACTTATCCAAACTGAAATATTTAAAATGTATTGGGGATATTTTAGGCTCCCCTAGAGATATTAATTACATCAAATATAAAAACTAATGAACAAGAGGGGAGAGATCAACACTTACCTCTTTTTCATTTGTAAAGCCAAATCATACACAATTTGAAAACATGAAGAGAGACAAATAATTCTTGCACACAAAAAATCCCCTTCCCATTCCTATCTAACCCAAAACAATTCCCATCCAATTCCACTCCCAATTGCCCTCACAATTAATTTTCCAAAATATTGAAAGGAGAGGGTTTGGAGAGTGATTTCTTCCCAACATGAATAATGAAAAAGAAAATTCAGTCATGAATAATGTCTAGGCATTCTTGTGTCTGTAGTCATCCTTGGCCCCTCTTACATCGTACCGCACCATAGGCATAGGATTTCTCATTTACTATGTGTACAACCACATTTACTATTGTTTTCTTGGTTTTATTATGCCTTCAATGAACTCTAACCCAATAGTTCTTGTTGGTGTTGGTGGTTTGAAGACTCTGCTCAATGGACCCCCCTCCGAACAAGTGTCCCTAGAAATTTATTTTGAAAGTGTTCCATGAGCTAAGTCTTTTGACTCCCCAGCTGATGTGGTTTTACCCTTGCCATATTTTGATTCTGCATGTCAATGGCTAGAACAACATACTTTTGTTGGTTATTCCATTTGGAGGACTCCCCCTGAAAGTGTGCTTAAATTATGGGTCAATAAGGCCTGGGTCCTTCATGGGGTCTGCCTTGCTATGATCCAAAATTTGACTAGAGGCTTTTTTATTTTTTACTTTGTGGAGGTCAATCATGTTTAGGAAATCCTAAACCATCGTCCATGGTATGTTTGGTCCTCTTTGTTGGTTTTCTAGTCGTAGACCCAGGACTTTTCTATCTCAGATGACACCAAGTTATAGGTTCAAGTCTAGATTGGATTTCCTAGTTTTTCATTGCCTTGTGTGCCTTTTTTGCAACATATTGCCTCCTCTATGGGGAGGGTTGTTTGTGTTGAACTAAATAGGCTCTTTCAAGCTCACCCTCGAAAGCGGGTTTGTGTAGAAGTGGACCTTTCACAATATTTGAAAGATTTCATTGATATTCAGATTGGCGCTCTCCAACATACCCAAAAATTCACTTATTTTGAATCTATTGAATACTTGTTATAGGGTCAGTCCGTAGACCACAAGATTAAGGATTTCCCTCTGGAAGTTCCTTGCACTCCTTCGCTACCACAGGATATTGAAAAGCCCCATTAGGTAGAAATTTATGTTGCCAAACCAAAGGAAAAGTGGACAACGATTACAAACTGAAAAAATAAGTCCAATGGCTCTAGGATAGTTTCCAAAGTCCTTGAGCTAGCTAAAGAGATTTCAAACCCTTTGGTGAAGGGGGAAGAAGCATAGGGTGGCTTTACTAATATTTCCACATGGCCAAGGCCTAAGGCTACGCCCCAACCTATTGTTTTCATGATATCACAACTAACTAAATCTCTTCCCATGTTGAGAGCTCATAGGAGGTCTCAAAGACTTTCTCGACCTATGAAAGAAGGAGAATTTTTTAGGAGAAACAAAGACTTTCATCTCCCACCATTCAAATTAAATTAGTTCCGCCAGAATTCTTATAGAATCACTTATCCAATTTGGATGAGGAGCTGGACTCCGATGATATGGAGGATTTTCATTCATGAATTTCTTCTCATAGGATGTTCGAGGTCTAATAGACCTCTCTAGGAAGTATTCCATTAGGGATACTCTTCAGAAGTATGGTCATATTGATGTTCTTTGCCTTCAAGAAGTTTAAGTCACTATTTTTTTGCTTGCTTCAGCTTTTCGCTCTATCTAGCCAACCAGTCAAATGTTTTGTACTAAACACGAGGCAAAATGTGGTCGATCAGTCACCCTTCTATCCCCATGGTGGCACACTTGTGTGGTCGATCACAAATATGACCCCACACATTGGCTCTTCTGGATTCTTTTTCACATTGATAATAATTTATTTGGGATTATTAATGTTTATGCCTTGAACGATGTTGTTGAAATATCTCTTCTCTAGCATTGGATTGTTGATTCAATGCTAGTTACTACCTGGCTACTATGTGGGAAATTCAATATGGTTGAGATGGCATATGACAAGGATGGTACTTTCCCATTACAATGGGTAGCTGGCGAAAGAGAGGCATGGTACTACATGCATAATAAATTGGGGCTCTTTGATACCAATATTGGCAACCACCATTCTCACTCTCTCTGACACACTTGGTGCAACTATCGGACTAGTTCTGATAGGATATTTAAACACCTTGATCATACCATGCTCTTGACTCAATATTTTTTCTCTTTTTCCAAATCTTCATCACTTTCGGTTATGCCATTAGTAGATGTGACATTTTCAGATGATTTCCACATATCATTTCCTATTGAATGGGAGTTAAGTCAGCCTCGTGCCAACAAGACTCAATTCTTTCTAAACACATCCTTGTTGCATCACCAACCCACATTGGCCCACATTCGTACAATCAGAAATTTGGAGTGTGTTGATGTGTTTTATATGCACTTCTCAACATAGGTAATGCATAGGTGCATCACCTCTCTTGAAATACAATCTTCCACAATCAAATTGCAGAACACTATCCCAAGGTCTCTAATGCCAGGTCTTGACAGTGCTTGGAATATCTCAGTTGATTTATGTGATTTGTTGGAATCACAAGGTGGTCTTACGGATGAGTTACAAAGTGTTGGAAGTTGGGTCTATAAATGGAGTTCTTAGGATGGGAGAGTTGTTGTGTGTTTGCTACAGGTTCAAACAACATTCTAGAACTCCATTTCAACATTAGATTTAGCTTTATAATGTGCAATGAACCTCGCCTAAGGTTACCTATTAAAAAAAAAGGAAAAAGAGGAGGGATGAGAGTAAGTTCCTAGACCTAAAAATATGAATGAAAAATGATCATGGAGGCTTCTATAGTAGACAAACTCCCTAAATTGAGTTTTTCTTGGCCAAGAGGAACCTATAGTTAAACAAAACCAGTGCAATCTTCTAAGGAATACAAATTTTTAGATATCAAACTCACATATAACAAATGCAATCAAACTAAGTTGCAACAATAAAGGAATGAAGCTCAGACTAGATTTGCAAAGTGATTCATCATCAATGAACCACAAAAAACATGAGCTGAAAATTCATCAAATACTGAAACAATAGTCACCATTACCACTTCCATTCAAGAAAATACAACTAAACTAAAAGGGGAAGTAGAACCATGCATGAAAGATGAGAAAAATCAAAGAGAACATCCATAAAATCATGCCATGTTGTATTCTATTATTGCAAATTCTTTTTACGCAAGCTCTCCAACCATTTACAAATGAGGGGGAGACCCCATATTTATAGTTTTCCAAAGATCGAATGAATGGCTAGGATTGAATTACATTGTGTGGCCCAGAGTTGATTACACTAGGGCTTCACCTACCCCACAATATTCAACAATTTAAAAGGCATCTTTTGTTTTTTCCCTATTTTGTCTTTTAGTGCCTAGGTGTTGTAGTAGTTTTTTCTTCTAGTTGATTTCCCTTTTACTGTAGCTGAAATTGCCTGAAAGCTGCCTTCTTCCCCTTGATGGATAGGAAAAAAAATCTTATCCAACCGCATGCATCTCATTTGCAGATTTGTATCATTGTGGAATGGGTTAGTGGTCCCTGATCCGATGAAACAACCTCTGATGGATTGCTATCATTTGGTGGGAGGGAAGAAACAACCGCTCCCTCCCACCACCTTCAAGGACATAGGCCTTCTTCTAATGCTAGCTTTGTTGATGGGTGCTACAATGAAAGGTGGATATAAAATGAATGGTGACAAGATATATGTGATTTTCTTTGTTCAGCTTTCTCAATGGGTCTCCCTGGCGGACCCATGGTAGGCTTCTTGAATCCTGCATACATGAAGTGCCATAAGTGCTTTCATACACAAATCAGGGAAAAAATTAGTCAAATCCTATAAAATCCTTGTTAGATTCACCCATGCATCATCAAAATATCATAATATTCATCATTGTTCCACATTTGGAGCTCATTTGGACCATAAACATTAATGTGTGGTCTGGGATGCAGGTGCCATAGGGCAGAAGGACGACGTATGGACGGTGGGCAGTGGACAGGCTGCAGATGGTGGTTGATGTGTGGAGGGACAATGACCCAGAAGGGAAGTTCCCAAATAGACATGAAGGGACAGAGTTTCAGAAATCACCACGAAGGGATGGAGTTCCAGAAATGGCCACGGAAGGACAGAGTTCTGAAAATGGCCAAGGAGGGATGGAGTTCCAGAAATGACCATTGAGGGACAAAGTTCTAGAAATGGATATGGAGGGATGGAGTTCCATAAATGGCCATGAAGGGATGGAGTTCTAGAAACAGCCCTGGAGGGATGAAGTTCCGGAAATGACCAAGGAGGGACAAAGTTCCGAAAATGGCCACAGAGGGATGAAGTTCCAAAAATCGCCAAGTAGGGATGGAGTTCCAAAAATGGCCATGAAGGGACGGAGTTCCGAAAATGGCCAGGGAGGGACAGAGTTCTAGGAATAGCCATGGAGGGACGGAGTTCCAGAAATGGGCGAGGGATGGAGTTTCAGAAACAACCAAGGAGGGACAGAGTTCTAGAATGAAATTTCTGCAACTTCCCAAAACTTAATGAAACCTTGGAAGTTCACTTAGGCATCACAAAAACATCCCAAATCCATAGGAAACCTATCCCCAAAGTCAAAAATGAAGGAAAAAGTGAATCGAGTGAGCAGGGACCAAGTCAACAGGAACAAGGCAACGCGTGGAAAATGAAAAGGAGGGACTTTGCTTCTCCCCAGATTCGAATGCCCTAGGTAAAATGAAGGGCATGGAGAAAATTTTATCGGCCAATTTCCACTAATGGCATGCATTGATTTCTTTGTATGGTGGACCCAGGTTAGGTGAGATGTGGAATCTCACACTCATTTGGATGCTCGGCCAAGGTTCAAATAGAGAAACTAAGTGTGGGTCTTGCCATACAACCGGAAGTTGGTTGTTAGTCGCTACTCGACAAAAAAACATGAGCGATGAACCATATGAGGCAACTCGCAGCTACGAGTCTATGAGGCCTAGAGGACATCAGGGCAAGGGGCGAAGGGAAACCCATAGGGGCACTTCCATGAAAGCATAAGACGCAGCGAAACTCAAGTAGGTGAATTTGGTCAAGGGAATTTGATTTTTTGAAGGCACGTGACCAATTTAGGCTCTAGGAAAGGGGCATGCAAAATGAGATGGGTGCAAAATAGCCAGTCGAGAGTGAAAAGAGGGGGTCCTTACCAGTGGTGGGATGTGTGTGCAAAACATGCACAACAAATGCAGACTTGCTGGGGAAATGCTCTAGAGCATTTTGATGACAAACTAGAATCATGAACCCAAAATCTCTAGTTTCGATCTTCACGCTAGGGAAAACAAGCCATATGCTCAACCAAAAGATCAAAACCACTAGTTAATCCAACCTTCAGTATGCTGAAAATCCATGTGTGTGTAGTTGCGTCAATTCCCATCCTTCAGTTGCTACAAGAACCCAAGCTCCTTCAAGTTAAGATATTTAGTTTATTCTAACTCCAAAAGAATCTGGGACATTACCTCATTTCCAATCAGGCGTCCATAGCCCTGATGAGGTTGTCACTGTGATTCTCCCAAATATTGCTCTACTCTCAGCCAGGCATCCATAGCCTTGATAGAGTTACTCAGATACCTTTGAAAAGCTGAATTTCTTTTCTTTTGATTTTCAATTTTTCAATTCTTTTTATTTCAACCTGTAATCATTAAAGCTCGCGCTCAGGGCTGAGAATCACAGTGGCGCTAAAGTAAAATTTTATATTTTTGACTTAACTAGACTTCACATAGGACCTACAATGACCTCCAGATTCTTAAAATATGTGAGACATATAAGATTCCAAAATATAGCAGAATTAGACCAACCAACGACTTATCCTCTTTGAATCAAACACCCAAATCTCTTGACACTAACAAAAGATCCTCACCATCCACTCTGAAAAACTTTATTAGAGTTTGACAAAGAAATACATAGAACAACCCTAGGTGATAAGTATGGTTGTTGTGCGCATAGATGTTCCCAACCAAAAGTAGAGGGACCTCAAGCAAAGCAATAGTAAAGCAACAACAAAATGGAAGCAAAGTGAACGAAAAGCAAACACCAAAACTAACCAAAGTAGGATAGTGAAAGAAAATAGCAAAGAAACTACTCTAAAGCAAGCAACCTACAACAAACCAACTAACCTAAGGAAAGAAGGAAAGTGGAGTATTTACAGGAAGCCTACACTACTCAAAATGAGCTATATACAAATAGATATTTACAAAGCATTATGTTCAGGCAAGGCAAACTAACATCAACGCTCATTGGATTTCACAGTGCATGCACAAGAAAATGGGAAATTGTTATCATTCTTAACCATGCAAATTTATCTTTATATTCTAAAAAATAAATTCAACATTGCAGCACTCAAGTACAGTCACTCGGACAGGGAAAATCAGCAATTTAGGATGCTTTCTGAACCCATGGTTAATCCATAGACACCTTTGTCTCCCCTCATTCCCATAATCAAAATGATAAGTGCAGCTTTTTAAAATTAACAAGAGCAAGGAAGGACATAACCTGGATTTTTTTGTGCAATTGTGGCAGTGTTTGATAGTCGAGAATGAGCACTGCATTGTTAGTCTTTGCATCACCAACCTCGAGCGGGCATGGTGGAGGGTGCAACATTTCAGGCATTGAGCTTGCATAAGGTAGGGAGAAGAGGGCAACAAACACTTCTTCCATGTCTTGCGTGGGATTGACAATCCATATCAGCTATACTTCGAGAAGATAGACTTCATCTCGTTGATCTTCTACAAACCTAGTGTCCATTTGATTTTTGTCCTCAAAATGCAGCATGTTGTCCCACTTCCTTTCCCAAGTGTTGTCCTTATTTATGTGGTGTTCAATGTCATGGGACAATGACATGCATGAATCTATCCTATTGCAGCCATGTGAATATGAAAGAGGATCAACAACGATCATGGCAGAAAGACTCCAAGTTGCATCTTGTAGTCTACCAGGTGCTTCATCTCTATTAGAAGCTATCTCAGCACCCCCGCCTTTGTCTTCTTCTATTTTTTGTTCATGCATCTTATCATGATTTTCATGTGTTTCCCCTTGTTCACTATCACTATAGATGGAGAAGGAACCCCTCTCCCAATCTGGAAACTCTAGTGCATCACCATTTAGAGGCTCAAGGAGTATGTCTTCATCGCTACCATCTTCTGGGATGTGATCTTATTTGGCATGAGCATACCTCTGTAGTACAACTCCCAATGGAAATAAGTCATCAATTGATGGCACCTCATCAAGGGGACCAAAATCCATTACGTAATCTCCCTCCAAGGACTTTTCATAAAGCCTATCATCCATGGTGCACAAATTCTCTTGAAGAGGGAGAAATTCTTGATGACTAGTGGACAACATTTTTGTTTGATCTAATTCATCACTTGGAAGCTTGAGATTGTATTGTTGTCCTTCTTCTATTGTTGTCCCAACATCCTCTTGAGGACTACCTTCAGCTAGGTTGTCACTTGGCTCGGGCTCTTGATCGTCACGTTCCATCCTTGAAGCAACTGCAGGAAGTGGTGTGCTTGGCTGCCTTGCTTGTTCTTTGACTTGCTTGATGGCTTCCTGGCATAGTCCACATGTGAACTCTAAGTGTGATGAATCATGAAGTCTGCACCAATTCAGCAGTAGTAGCACCTCCAAATCCACTTGGTATTTCAGCTCTGACCAATCCTTTGCTAATCTGGAGATGAGTTGATCATATCTTTTCGCTACTGGGTCCTCATCATCACTTGAAAAAGAAGCTTGATGGTAGACAGTCATGGCGAGTGGTTGTTATCACTCCTCCAAAATTTCATTTTCAGATTCTTGATCGTTGTCATTTACGAAGGAGAGGTCTTCTAATCTGATTTCACTTATACTCTAGTCATCATCATTTTCTATTGTTCTAAAGCTGTCAACCTCTTCCTCTCTCCGATTTTCAATATTTTCATTGGCTTCTCTAGCATACACTATTGTATACCTTTTTGATCCATCCTCAACTACCAACAGTTCTTCTTTTGGAGTGGAGGAGTGCCCTTTGTTGATGGAGGGGAAGCCTTATGAATTAGTTACAATCAAATTTTCATCAAGGTACTTTTTTGTCCCAAGACTTTCAACCTCTTCCTCTTGACTTTCAACTTTAGTGTTTGATGTCCCAACATCTATTTCTAAGAAGCTTCTTGGTCTGCCTTGAAGGTGTTTTCCTCCAGATACTGATAGCTTTTTTGCCTCATGGGATGACTCGTCCTCCTTGATAGTTGGCTGCTCCAACTTTTCTAAACAACTCTTGACTTGGGTGATGATATTTGCACATGATGAACAAGTAAATTCTGAATGTGGTGCATTGTGAAATCTGCACCAACTTGACATTAGTACTTCCTCCAATCTTGGTCTGTCTTTGCTACCAAAACATTCTTGGATCAGCTCTTGAAATGCCTTGGCTGCCATGGTTGTCAATTCTTCCTCCGTGTCTGCAAGGGCTAAAGGTTGATAGATTTCCCAAAACAGATTTTCTCCCTACAAGACTTTTTTGATTCTGCTCAAGAGAGTCAAACATCCCAATTCATTTTGCTTACATGTACCATGGATTCTACATTTTTCTTCCAATCTGAATTGCTGCAATGGTTTCTTCAATCTCTTATTTAAATCTGCATGTAGCTGAGTGATGTTGATTTGCATATGCTGATCCATTTCAACTGATCTTTTTTTTTCCTTAATAGTTTTTTGATTTTATGTTTCAGCCTTAAAATAGATCTCCTTATCTCATATTTCTTCTTGAAAGTGCTCTTTTCAATTTCCAACTTTCAACTTTGTAGCCTCAACATGTCATGCCCTCCTTCTAGTGCCAATTTTGTTGATTTTTTTTTATGCACTTCTCAACATAGGTATTGTATAGGTGCATCACCTCTCTTGAAATATAATATTCCATAATCAAATTGTAGAACACTATCCCAAGGTCTCTAATGTTCGGTCTTGACAATGCTTGGAATATCTCAATTGATTTATGTGATTTGCTGGAATCACAAGGTGGTCTTACGGATGAGCTACAAAGTGTGGGAAGTTGGGTCTACAAATGGAATTCTTAGGATGGGAGAGTTGTTGTTTGTTTGTTTTAGGTTCAAATAGTAGTCTAGAACTCCATTTCAACATCAGATTTAGCTTTATAATGTGCAATGAACCTTGCCTAAGCTTACCTATTAAAAAAAAAGGAAAAAGAGCAAGGAAGAGAGTAAGTTCCTAGACCTGAAAATGTAAATGAACAATGATCATGGAGGCTGCTACAGTACAAAAACTCCCTAAACTAAATTTTTCTTGGCCAAGAGGAACCTACAGTTACACAAATCCAGTGCAATCTTCTAAGGACTGCATATTTTCAAATTACACACATGCACATCATGCACATGCAATCGAACTAGGTAGCAACAATAAAGGAATGAAGCTTAGAATAGATTTACAAATTGATCCATCATCAATGAACCACAAAAAGAATGAGCTGGAAATTCATCAAATACTAAAACAACAATCACCATTATCACTTCCATTCAAGAAACTACAACTAAACTAAAAGGGTAATTAGAGCCATGCATGCAAGATGAGAAAAATCAAAGAGAACATCCATAAAATTATGCCATGTTGTCTTCCATTGCTGCAAATTCTTTTTACACTAGCTCTCCAACCATTTACAAATGAGGGGGAGACCCCTATTTATAGTTTTCCAAAGCTGGAATGAATGGCTAGGATTGAATTACATTGTGTGGCCCATATTTGATTGCACTAGGGCTTCACCTACCCCACAATATTCAACAATTTAAAATGCATCTTTTGTTTTTCCCTAATTTGTCTTTTAGTGCCTAGGTGTTGTAGCAGTTTTGTCTTCTAGCTAATTTCCCTTTTACTATAGTTGAAACTGCCTAAAACCTGCCTTCTTCCCCTTGATGGATAGGAAAACATTTCTCATCCAACTGAGTGCATCTTTTTTGTAGATTTTTATCATTGTGGAATGGGTTAGTGGTCCTTGATCCGACGAAACAACCTCTGATGGATCGCTATTGTTTGTTTGGAGGGAAGAAACAACCGCTCCCTCCCACCACCTTCAAGGACATATGCCTTCTTCTAATTCCAGCTCTGTTGATGGGTGTTACAAGGAAAGGTGGATATAAAATGAATGGTGACAAGAGATATGTTCTTTTCTTTGTTCAAATTTCTCAATGGATCTCCCTGACGAACCTGCGATAGGCTTCTTGAATCTTGCATACATGAAGTGTCATAAGTTATTTCATATACAAATCAAGGCAAACATCTGTCAAATCATGCAAACTCCTTGTTAGATTCACCCATGCATCATCAAAATATCATAATATTCATCATTGTTCCACATTTGGAGCTCATTTGGACCGTAAACATTAATGTGTGTTTCAGGATGCGGGTGCCATAGGGCAGAAGGACGATGGATGAATGAAGGATGACGAACCGGTGGTCGATGGTGGATGATGGGTGGAGGGACGGAGGCCCAGAATTGAAGTTCCTAAATGGCCATGGAGGGATGGAGTTTTGGGAATGGCCATGAAGGGATAGGGTTCCAGAAACAACCAGGGAGGGACAAAGTTCCAGAAATGACCACGAAGGGACAGAGTTCCGGAAATGGCCACGGAGGGATGAAGTTCCAGAAACAACCACAGAGCGATGGAGTTCCATAAATGGCCATGGAGGGATGGAGTTCTCAAAATGGCCATGAAGGGATGAAGTTCTGGAAACATCCAAGGAGGGATGAAGTTTTGGAAATAGCCAAGGAGGGACGAATTTCTGTAAATTGCCACAAAGGGATGAAGTTACAAAAATAGACAAGGAGGGACAAAGTTCCAGAAATGGCCATGGAGGGATGGTGTTCTGGAAATAGCCAAGGAGGGACGAAGTTTTAGAAATGGCCAAGGAGGGACGAAATTCTAGAATAAAATTTCCGCAACTTCCCGAAACTTAACAAAACCTTAGAAGTTCACTTAGGCACCACAAAAACATCCCAAATCTATAGGAAAGCTATCCCCAAAGTCAAAAATGAAGGAGAAAGTGAATCAAGTGAGCAAGGACCAAGTTAGTAAGAACAAGGCAAAGAGTGGAAAATGGAAGGGGGGGACTTAGCTTCTCCCTAGATTCGAATGCCCCAAGTAAAATGAAGGGCATGGAGCAACTTTTATGGTCTAATTTCCACTTATGGTGTGCATTGATTTCTTTGTATGGTGGACCTAGGTTAGGTGAGATGTGGAATCTCACACTCGTTTGGATGCTCGGTCAAGGCTCAAATAGAGAAACTAAGTGTGGGTCTCATCATGCAGTTGGAAGTTGGGCATTAGTTGTTACTCAACAACAAAACTTGAGTTGTGACCCGTATGAGGCAACCTGTAGCTGTGAGTCTGTGAGGCCTGGAGGACGTCGTGGCAATGGGCGAAGACAAACCTGTAGGGGCACTTCCTCAAAAGCAAAAGACTTAGCAAAACACAGGTAGGTGAATTTGGTCGAGGGAATTTGATTTCTTGAAGGCACATGACCAATTTAGGCTCTAGGAAAGGGGAACACAAAATGAGATAGGAGAAAAGCAACCCATCGAGAGTGAAAAGAGGGGGTCCCTACCCACAACAAGGCATGTGTGCAAAACATGCACAACAGAGTGTAGGCTACCTCATAATATAGGGTGGATTACTTGATGGAATATTTCCATCACTCACACAATGAGGTTTCTCTACATTTATGGGTGCAAACTGGCCATCTTTCACCATAGGTCCTATTAGGTGACCATGGCTGACCTTCATTTTTCCACTGAGGCTTTGGTAGCTAGCCCTTTTTCCCCTTCCTTGTAGGTCACGGTGGTGGAGTTAAGGCACAAAAGATAAAAATTGATGATAATTATGCTGCTAGAGGGGTGCAAATCAAGGCTAGGTTGTAGTAGCTTAAAATCAAAGATCGTGCCTCCAAAGAATTTTTGCTAGCCCTTCGTGCTAGGCACTCTTCTCCTGGTATCAAAAAGATCAAAGAAGGCAACATGGTGCTCTCTAAGTTGTCTGAAATTCTCTAAGCTTTATTAGGCATTATGAACAAGTGTTTATAGCCTAATATTATACTCTAGAGCATCAACAAGCTCTCCAAGATTGTCTAGCTATTGTGCCAAATAGGCTATCCTCATCCGAGAAAGCCTTTTGTGAGCAATTTCTCACAATTGAGGACCTATAGGAAGTTGTTCACACTATGATGGATGACAAAGCCTTGGGAATTGATGGCTTCTCAAGTGAATTTTACAAAGCCCTTTGGGATTGTGTTGGGCATGATCTACATAAGATTTATCTTGAATGTTTTAATTCCAAAATATTATGCACTCTAATCAACAAGGGGAATATTAAATTGATACCTAAGTCTAGCGATCCTAAGGATATCTGCAACTGGTGGCCCATCATGCTCCTCAATGTCTCTTACAAAATCAGTGCCAAATCTCTTGCCATAAAAATCCACCATCTTTTTCCTCAGATTGTGCACCTAGAGTAAACTAGTTTTATTAAATCTAGATTCATTTTGGATAACAATATTGTTGTTTAGGAAGGAATGGAATGGGCTAGACACTCTAATCAAAAAGATATTTTTATTAAAATAGACTTCACCAAAGCTTATGACTGTATTGAATGGCCTTTAATTCTTTCCATGCTGGTTTCCTTAGGGTTTGGTCCTAATTTTATTCATGTTGTGAAAATTATTTCCTCTGTCGCCTCTGCTTGCATCAAAATTAATGGTCGCCAATCCCCTTCTTTTGGTTTGTTATGTTCTATCCTCCAAGGTTTCCTGCTCATACCCTCACTTTATGTGCTTGCTGCTGAAGCGTTTGGTTACTTGTTGGCTAATTTTGTCTCCTAGAGGTGGGTTAGAGGCATTTCTTTATCAAATTTTCTAGCTCAACTATTTAATGAATATTTTGCAGATGACTCTTTTCTCACTGTTTTGGAAGAGGAAAACAATGTTAAATTCACTCTAGATTGCCTTGAGAATTTTTTCCTTGCCTCCAACTCTACCATTCAATGGAATAATACCTTATGTTACAGACAATCTATTTTTCCTATTCCTCAATGGTTTCAACAATATGGATGAAAATGGATTGGTCCAAGGGAAATCTTTCAATTTTTGGGCATTCCTTTTGCCTTCCAAGCCTCTCCCATGGATCTGTGACAAGCGGTTCTTTCTTGGATTAACCAAAAGCTAGCTTACTAGATTACCAAGCCTCTCTCTCTAGTTGGTAAATTCTATATTTTCTTGAAGGTTTTGGTGGCTATGCATGTCTATTATTCTTCTTTTTGGTTCCTCTCAAAGGCCACTTATGCTAAGCTTGAAAAGTTACTGCACAACTTTCTTTGGGCCTCTTCTGAGATTCATTGAGGGTTTCACCATGTAGCTTGGGAGTTTTGTTGCTTGACCAAAGAATCTAGAGGGCTCAAATTTCTTTCCATTCAATGAAAAGGTATTGATTTATGTGTCAAATGGATAATCACTGAACTTTTCAGCAATGAAGCATGAAGAATTCTCTTTAGGAATTGCATTCAGTCTAGCTTTCCTACACATAGACTAGCCTGGAAGGGGATTGGTTTTCAAAAACTTTTGGTTATGATGGAACCAATTCATACTATGGGAAATTTCATGGCCAAGAGTATTTGGAAAGCTTGGGAAGCTATTAAGCCTTGGCTCTGGTTTTCATGATGGGCTTTTTCTCAATTGATAGAATTTGTGGTGGTCACCTTTTTTTCTAGTAATGGTCAGCCACTGGCCAAGTCACCCTAGCTTAAGGCCTTAAGATTTCACAAGAAAGGTATCTAGACCTTGTAACATGTGTTTCATAGATCCATGATGTGTATTATATTGTGGGAGGATTTGTGTGCTCAGTATAGATGTCAAAACTAGGACCGTGATACTTATGTTGGTCTGGTGAATTCCATTCCGACTGATATTATTTATAAGGTGGCTATTTGTGCCACCAAGCCTTGGTGGAAGGATTAGAAGTGGTACCTAGACACCCCTTTTAGGAACTACAAACCTAGGCTTGGTTATCTATGGCTTTCACCTCATTTTCCTATGATTGATAGTTTGAACCAGCGGTGACATCTCCAATCTTCTATGTCTATTTGGCATAAAAGCTTTTCTACCACTTGGTCTGTAAGTGTTGAGTTGAAGCTCGCCCACTTTTCTTGGTGTATTATTTTTCAAGGATTATCTATGGGGTCTCAACTTGTCCACTTGGGGGTTCAAGACCCTCATTTCCCATTTTGTGGGCAGGTTGAGACGTTTAGGAATCTTTTTTGGTTTTGTACCAGAGCTCAAAAAATTGTGAATTGGATTCATTACTTCTTTTGGCCATTCAAGCCAGAGCCATTTTCCTGGAATATGATTATGTTGGGTGATTCTCCTATGCTTCGCCCTAAGTATACCCATATTTGGAACACTTTCAAGGTGAAAATACTCTTTAGTATTTGGAAAGATAGAAATTTTTGCATATTTTCTCACAACCAGATTGATAAATATGTTTCTCTATACTCTAAAGTAATTATTTGTTCTAATGCTCTTTTGCAGATACAAGTGCAAGTAAATAAAGATGTGCTTGAATTATCTCACCTACATGAGCTCTTGGACCACTAGGGAAACTCCCCTTGTACTATGGCTCAGGTGCCCCCTTCGCCTACCTCTTTCTGCAGCTGACTGCCTTCACAAGGCCAATGACGGAATGGCTCTACTCTCCCTTGCTCCTAGGATCCTTCTCACCATGGATCCCACCCTCCTTGGTGGTCACATTCTCCTCCTTTGTGGGCTAACCTAGGGTGGACCTCTAGAAGGGTGGTGACGGGTGGTGGTGGCTCTTCTAGGTGGCCCACTGATACTGCTCCGATTGGAAACTCTGGTTGAATGGATTCTGCAAAGTGGCTCTTGTGGTTGAACTTGGTAATCTTTCCTAGACATGAGGAGAATGGGAAAGATAAATAAAAATAAGATGATGATGGTTGGGGTTCTCTTGATGTCACTCTAGACCCTGTTGATATATGAGGAAAGAAATTGGATGGTAGCAACCCTCCGCCCACTATTGGCACTACTCTAGCCACATAATGGCCATTTTTATTTTTATGTTTATTATGTTTACTTCTTTCTAGGCTTGGCCCATGTGAGTTTAGACTTCTAGGCTTTGCACATATGACTCTTGGGGTGTGCCTTTTTACCACCCACCCTTTTTTGTGAATATGTATTTCTATCATTTTAATTACTATAGATACATGCCTATTCATAAAAAAAAATCCCTATTTCCTATTTACCTTTTTCCAATTTTAAAAATAGAACAATATAAAAATCATTTTCCTATTTCTTAATTTATGTACACATCTGAAAATGGTCACGGTTAACCAAACCTGTTAATTAATTAAATATGAATTATTTAATTAATACTCTTAAGTCATCTACATATAAATAAATTTAATTATTTATTTATATTGTTCATTTTCCAATTCTTCTATTTTAATTAAATAAATAAGTTTATTTAATTAATGCTACCTTCCTCTTAATTAATTAAATAGATTTCACAATTTATTTATATTAATTATCACAAGTTTAAATTCTAAATTTTAATGATATTCGTCATTTCACATTTAATTAAATATTTTCAATATTTAATTAAAAAACTCTTTAAATTCTTCACTTTCCTCACATAATTAAATATTTTCAATATTTAATTAAAGGCTTTTCATTTCCACACATAATTAAATGTTACCTATTTTTAATTATGGACACATATTTCATTTGGCTCTTCATTTTCCATCTTTCTTTTAAAATTCCATCTTCTTTTTGAATTCTCAATCTCACACCGTTCATTTTAACAGGTTTGAACTCAACCGTTGATCCTGGCTAATGGGATTCTTTCCTTCAAAAATCTATAAATACAGCCCTCTTGTGAGTTGAAAAGGATCTCTCGAATCCTAGCTTTCATACGCAGTCACTATAGTCACATTCGAACCAGCATATTAGCATAATCAACATTTTAGTATTTCAATTTCATAGCTTCAAGCATATTAGCAATACACATACATTTTCAATAATCTCATTCTCTCAAGCTGCTATTTAAAACAACTGAGAGCCAGCATCTTGAAATGAATCCTTGGAGATAGAGGACAATGGGACAAATTTGAAGAAGCTGCCTATGTTTAGATTTTGCGTTTTGCTTTCTTTAATTTAGTTTCTTTAATCTAATGTTTCATTGGTGTATTAGATTAGATTCATTTTGATTTACACATTCTAACGTACACATTTTTGGCACCCACCGTGGGGCATCCCCCCGTATTAATCTTTTTCTCACAGAAAATCTTATGTTTTTACAGGTGACGGACTGGAAAATTTGCTTTGGTGCATACAATCCTCAGTTTAGCGCATCCACAGACTGTTTTAGCAAATATACTAACTGTTTTAGTGCATATACAGACTGTTTTAGCGCATTTGGCGCCTATTTTAGCTCATTTCGCGCCTGTTTTAGCGCATACGAGCCTTCTTTTAGTGCATCTGGGTTCTATTTTAGCACATACGAGCTCTATTTTAGCGCATAGACCTCTATTTTGTGCGTTTACAGTCAGTTTTTAAAATAGCAATATCTTGGTCATACGGAGGTCTTTTTTGACAATTTGTTTTTTGAAATGGGGTAGAATTTCATAAGCTATCCAATGGTGTAGGTGTTTATTAGTTTTATTTGAGTTAAAATTATAAATTTCAAATCTAAAGTCAAATCACACTATAACTTGGTCTAATTTTTAGGATTTTTATGCTGAATGATTCATGTAACCCTTATACCTTCTTGTTTCTTGGTTTAATCTAACATTTGGAGAATTTTTTCAGGTTAGAGAATCAAAAAGGGAAGAATAAACAAAGGAAAAGCTTCTTATGAAATCATCTTTCTATTGTATCAAGTGTTTTTAAACACTTTGGGAGCAATTATAATCTCATTCTTAAATTGTTGTCTGGATCCGACACGACCGCGGCCAAAGGTCTTATTGATGTATGGGGAATAAAATGAAGCAAACCTAGGATAGACATTTAAATCTGAATTAACTAATCCTAGGATAGTCACCAAACATAAATTTTCTTTTGGTTAAAATGAATCCCATGTTTTTGGTGAAGCAACATCTTCACTTAGTGTAGAGAATTGTCAATTTGAGATTTAAAATTGAACCATTATTGTTTGTTGTGATTGTGGGTAATAGGTTTATGCTCTCCCCTTAACTGGGTGATCGGAACACCAGACTTACCTTTTATTTTCTGCAATTTAATGCTTTATTACATCCTTTAGAAGGCCTGCTCTTGTGGGAAAAAGTACTCACCCAAGAGGAACGACCTAAGTGGGAACACCTAAAGCCAAGGTTTCCAACCCACTTTAATCAAAAGCAAGTTGTTGATGAAAATCCAACTTGACAGTAGTGCGCAGGATAACCATCCCCAAAACCTTTTTTCTAAAGGTTGGGAGGTCTCTCGAGGGAGTATATCTATTTGCCACACTGAACATATATCCTTATTAAAAACCATACTGTAGAAAGCCAGCCGTGTCAGTATCCAAACATCATTTAAATCACAGTGCAAGGGGAGGGAAGAATCTGCCCCCAAGACACTCACCATATAATCACCATAGATTGTTTGCTCAGGGGATTCGGTATCCACTTCCGTCACCTTGAGTATGCACCTGGAAAAGAAAAAAACATGGGCACCCTCTAGGGGGTGACATGGCTATGTGAGTCGACGCGATTTTAAGCTGTGGGTTATGATTTCTATGATGACCTATTTGACAACTAAGAGTGAGTCTGCTTGGAATGCTTATTTTGTTCAAAACCTATGAAAATCTCAAGAACATACACTCAATGTTTTAGATTTTGTGTTTAAAAACAATTGTCTTGCTATTGCATGTTGTGTTTTGAAAACATTAATTCAAATAAGATCATCTGAAAACTTTAAAACATGGGTCATGGGGAAGAAAATCTTGTTCATAGGCTTTATGGAAATAGTTCAAATCAATAGATAATAGAAGAAATGCTTCAAGAAGCTGAACAAGATCCACATTTTCTCTTAACTATGGAAAAGATCTTAGAGAAAAATAAAGAAGGATACTTTCTTTTATTGGCAAACCAAGGTGCCAAGTTTCCTTCTGATTACAATATGGAGAAAATTAAAGAGAATCTTAAAAAGAATGAAACTCCCTTAAACGATCTTAGTACTCTTACCTAGCAAGTAAGAGAAATCCAAAGGCAAATCAAGGAAATAAAAGGGGGCACAACTAAAAAGTCCTTTGATAGAAATATGAATGTGACCCTTTCTCCTCCAAAAACAACATTAACCAAATTCAATGTTTCTGAATTTTTGCAAAGGTTAAAGGGGAAGCCCAAATCTAAGCCATCAAATAACATTGACCAATCATGTCATGCCATGCATTTATCTTCATCCCCCATAATTCAAAATGAACCTCATGGTTCTTCCACCCAGTTCAATGATCCCATTCAATTTCCTTCTTCTATCATATTGTCTACATCCAATGATTCATTTCAATCTACACATCTCGATCAAAACATTCTTTCCACTCCATCCCATGATACCAAAATTCTACAAAACCTTCCAATCTTTGATCAAGATCCCATATCTCAAGAATCATATGATGATCCCCTCCTTTCATTATTCACTGATGATAAACCTCTTCCATCTCAAGAACAAAATATTCTTCCAAGTCCTCCCTCCACCCCATCTTATGAATCCATACCCTCTCATGAATCAATCACATCCCAAGAGCATGACAATTCTTCCATCCTATCCAAAGCTTCCTTTCCATCTAATGATCAAGCTACTCCATCTCCTTCATCTAATGATTCTTTTTCAAGTCAAGATCAAAGTATCCCATCATCCTCATATCAAGGGCTCATCATACCTCTTCAAGAAATATCAATATCATTTGATCATATGGTTGAAAACATTGACAATTTCTCCACCATAACTATTGAAGACAATGATAAAAATCAATCCATCAATGAGCACTGTGAAGATATGTCTACCCCATCTAGTGATCAAATCAACATTCATCAAGAGCCATTTTTTAGTTATGATCAAGACCCCTCCTACACATATCTATTTCAAGGAGTGTTGACAATATTTGATCCTATTGACATAATCCATGATCCATTAACCAATGATTGTATTGAAAATGTCTCTACAATGCCTAATAAGTTAGAGGACATATCTCAAGAACATATTTCAAAGCATGATCAACAACTATCACCAAGGTCTAGCAATGGTCCCTCCCGAGGCATATTGACATCCTTCGATGTCACGGTTGTGAACAATGAAAGAATCCTCAACTCACCATTTGATCCAAGTCCAATCAATGATCAAGAGGATATTGAGCCACTTCCCATGCCTTATGACGATGTCCAAAAACCCTTTGAAAGTAATCCATCCTTTGAAATCGACCCATGTCAAGAACTTGATCCAAAACATGTCAAAAGTAATTCCCGAATCATTCAAGATCAAGGATTTGTATCTCTGAGATACCACAATGATCTAATGGGCACTCTCCTATCTATACAAGATATTGCAAACCATGATCATATCCATATAGCACATACTCCTCCATCTACCCATAATATGCTTTCTTTGGATGGACACATAGATGATCATCATTCAAATCAAGAGTCTCATACTCTTACTAAGGAACAAGAGTCTCTTACTCTTAACATTTATACACATGGTCAAAATATAGAGAAATCTAGAGACATGTCAGAAATGGGTCATGAAGAAGGCTTCTACAAAAGTTGTGAATCAAAAACATCATGTGAAAGCATATTAAGAATGAATCATGAGGAAGACTTTTACAAGGACAGTGAAGTATCATCACCTCTTGAAGGAGCATTACAATCCAATATCTCACAAGATCAAGATAAACATACCAATCAGGCATTCATCCCACTTATGGAAGATCCTATCACTTATAAACTTGGATCACTCACCTTTGTAAGGGAAAATTATCTTATCAATAAGGAAGTTGTCACTTTTGAAGATCCACCATAGAGCAGAGAAGGATTAGCACCTTGTTTCCAATGTAAATCATATCCTATTGCAAATAGGCTTTTTCAGTAGATGAATTTTCAAGGTAGAGGATTAGGCCTACATGAACAAGGCATCCTAGAACAAGTGTAGATTATTGGAAATCCTAAGCATCAAGGCCTTGGTTATTCTACAATCAAGGGATTTCAACATATCAGTAATGCTTTCATAAAATTGGGGCCAACTTTGTCTCAAGCAAATGTCAACATAGAGGGCACGAAGAATCTTTATGATGAAACCAATGCCAATACTACAACTAGCCATGTCATGAATCTTCATCCACCCATCACCCCATCCACAAATTGGGACCAACATCAAAAGAAAGACTTGAATCAAAGCATGAAGAACATTATCAAAGAAAAAGAAGCTAAGAATCATATTAGGCAAATCAAATACACTTGGATACCAAAAAATATAAAGAAAGATTATCCCTATCAAACTCCATCAGTCAAAGAAACTATGGGGAAAAATAAAAAAGGGGCAAGTATCCACCAAAGATATTCACAAAGGAAAAAGCAAGCTTCTCAAGCAACATACAAAGTGTATCAAGCAATTGGTCCTAATTCCATGTACACTTCCATATCCACTCATCACTGCTCATCTTCCCAAGTTTGGAGAGTCAAAGGTTCCAAACTTTCAACTAATCCACCTTTTATTCCTAAACGCACTCCATCCATGCCTCCACACATAATATCCAATTCTCACATTGACCATGTGTTGGCAATGAACCTTGATCATAAGGATTCAGAAGGCACTCTATCGCGATGTGCACATAAAGACAGAGTTAACTCCGATATCGCCAAAGCAGAATGAATTTCTCAAAAATTTCTTTCAAGTGCACGTATCTTGGCAAAGCAGCTTCTTCAAGTAGGATATCGATGGCACATTATGACAAAAGCATCAACATCAACACCACCAGGTGGTTCAGCATCAACTTAAAATCTCTCAAAAAATACAAAAAAATCAAAAAGAGCAAAAATACAAAAAAATATCAAAATAAGAAAAAAATCGTTGCCTTGATGAAAACCTGGCAAATAGGCGTCTTTGTAACAACAAAAAAAGGATTAAGAGAAAAATAATCCTCTAGTGAAAACCATTTCGATGGCACTTTGGATAGGTACCATGATGACAACCTGGAAAACAGGCGTCATGTGTAGAATCGAGCATCTACGTGCGCCAATTCAAGAGAAATCATCTTATAATAAAGCCAACATTCCATCCATATCATTTGTTCATCCATGTACCATTTATCTAGCCCATTACCATCTATTTACATTATCTTGATCTCGAAAAAGTTTGGTAAACACTTTACACTTGTTTATGGTAAACATCTTGACATGGGTCATTTTCATTGATCCTATCCAATCCAAACATTATCTAAGCCTTGAAGCATTATCCGAATGAGCATTCCTCTGTTCGAACACCTTATCTTGTCACAAGATAATCCTTAGCATCCTTTGCATGCTTACAGTATCTATCTATACACCTATTCAAGAATCCACCCATGGCCATTCCATACATTGCTAGACATTGGGGGCAAATGTTTACATCTTGCTTCAGGAATGAATCTTGATATATATCCTCCAACTTATGTGGTGATCTGAACATTGGAAGACGTAAAATAAAATTGGTCAAGCATTTGCGAGCCAAAAGATCCAAATCACTAGCCCATGGCATATGTTGATAGGAAGACTTTCCTTATCAAGCTTTATCTTTCGTCGAACATCAATCTGAACAATTCATATCAGTCACATCTAACTTGCGTGTCAGTGTCACATCAAATCATCAAAATAATTTTGTTCCAAATCAAGCTTCATCAATCTTGATCAATTGAATCCAATCAATTATCACCTTGTTTGACTTAACACACTTAGTCAAACTATCATCTTGTGAATGAGTTTACTCTAGGATAACACAACTTCCTTGGGTTTACAAATTCATTATCATCTTTGTTTGGCTTAACACACTTAGCCAAATTAACAAATCCATTATCACCTCGTTTGACTTAACACACTTAGTCAAACTATCAATCCATCAATCTGATCAATCAACCTTAGCTTGGTTTTCAACAAAATCTCAAAACAAAGCACTGATATCATCATGCATGTCCATATCAAAAATCATCAAAATCCAAAAAAATCAAAAAACATCAAAATTCAAAAAAATCAAAATATTCCTGAAATCCAAAGAAAAATCAATAAATCATATGCTTTCATCAATAAAATGGTTGTGTCTCACCCTAGACTAGGGGAAAAATCTTGAACTCGTTGGGGGAAATCAACTTTTTTTGAGCAAACAAGCAACATGTGTCAATTATCAAGTATCAGATCAACAATCGAATATCCAATCAAGTCTGGTCAAAATAGCTTTGAGACATGTCATACTTTGAAACTGAAACAAATTGGATGATCTTAATCTGAATTCAATGAATGGAAAACTTAAAGCAATCAGTTGCAATTTTTGTTTTAATATTTGATGACATCATATCTTTGGAGTGGTTCAATGATGTACTAAACTAGAATCACAAGGAAGAAGTATGATTTTTCTTTGTTTGCTGTCTATAAGCTAATCATTAGTATTGTGCAAATTTGTCATGGGACATGCTCTATAAATGTATCATTGATGACATTTCGGAATTTGCATAAGAAAATGGTTAACTTTTGTCTGTTTATGCAAGCAATACTCAGGTCATCTTGGTTCAATTATACCTCGATGCTTGTATTAACTTGCTATATCAAACACCATGAAAGTGGTACTTAGGTCATCATTGGTGCTAACATACCCTTTGATGCTTGTACTAACTTTCAACTAATCAAAAGGCTCAATGATGAAAAATAAACGTAGCACGAAATGGCAACAAGGAGAATGATTCATTATTGCATTCAGGATTGCATAATTCATTATTGCATTTTAGGACTGCATAATTCATTTACATTTCGAGGGCTGTTTAAATAGATTTTTGAGGGTTGGCCACATTATTAATATCTTTTCAGACAACGGTTGAGTATGATTGGACATTTGTCACATCTCATCTGCATTATCTCAATCATTTCATCCAATCATTTCTTCCAATCTCATCTAATCAATCCATTCAATCTAGCACAAATCATTTAATCATACCCTTGATCTTGTTCCTAGCCTTACTGCAAACCTTGATCATCATCATCATCAGGATGTATCCTTCCCTATCCTTGTGTTGTTTCAGGATGAATCTGTCCCTCATCAACAACACTATCATCATCATCATCAATCCATCTTGGCTTGTAGTTTGACTAGGGCAACATCATACTCATTTTTGAATCTATTTGTGTTTCTTTCTTCTCATTTTCTCTTACCAATCTCTTATCGCTTATCATCCTTTCTTGTCCCTCACATCAATGCATCCAATCATTTATTTCAATTTCTTCTGATCAATCACATTGCTTCTTCTAATCAAACTCATTCAACCAATCAATCATCTTCATCAAATTCTTATATCAATCCCCTTCCATCAAATCAATCAAATCACTTACTATTTGTTTTCTCATCAATCATGAGGACAAATTTATCAATCCTACTATTTGTTTTTCATATCGCATGGAAGAAAATTTATCAATCAATCTCAATCAAATCTACTATTTGTTTTTCATATAGCATGGAAGCAAATTTATCAATCAATTTCATCTACTATTTGTTTTTCATATCGCATGGAAGCAAATTTATCAATCAAATCAAATCTAGTATTTGTTTTTCATATCGCATGGAAGCAAATTTATCAATCAAAAAGCATTATCAATTGGGGCAAAATCAAAGTTCTTCATCTTCATATCAATCTTTCAATAGGGTTTTCATCAAATCATCTTTATCGATTGATGAATCAGATAGAAAATCAGTAAAAAAATTCCAAAAATCATCTTTATCTGATTCATCACCTGAGGGGGCATATAGCATTGGTAATTTCTAAAAATCTGGGGCAAAATTATTTGAAGCAATGCGTAAAACACATAACTTCAAAGAGGGGCAAAATGTACACATCTAAAAATGGTCACGGTTAACCAAACCTGTTAATTAATTAAATATGAATTATTTAATTAATATTCTTAAGTCATCTACATATAAATAAATTTAATTATTTATTTATATTGTTCATTTTCCAATTCTTCTATTTTAATTAAATAAATAAGTTTATTTAATTAATGCTACCTTCCTCTTAATTAATTAAATAGATTTCACAATTTATTTATATTAATTATCACAAGTATAAATTCTAAATTTTAATGATATTCTTCATTTCACATTTAATTAAATATTTTCAATATTTAATTAAAACACTTTTTAAATTCTTCACTTTCCTCACATAATTAAATATTTTCAATATTTAATTAAAGGCTTTTCATTTCCACACATAATTAAATATTACCTATTTTTAATTATGGACACATATTTCATTTGGCTCTTCATTTTCCATCTGTCTTTTAAAATTCCATCTTCTTTTCGAATTCTCGATCTCTCATTGTTCATTTTAACAGTTTTGAACTCAACCGTTGATCCTGGCTAATGGGATTCTTTCCTTCAAAAATCTATAAATACAGCCCTCTTGTGAGTTGAAAAGGATCTCTCAAATCCTAGCTTTCATATGCAGTCACTATAGTCACATTTGAACCAACATATTAGCATAATCAACATTTTAGTATTTCAATTTCATAGCTTCAAGCATATTAGCAATGCACATACATTTTCGTTAATCTCATTCTCTCAAGCTGCCATTCTACAAGCTGTTGTTTAAAACAACTGAGAGCCAGCATCTTGAAACGAATCCTTGGAGATAGAGGACAATGGGACGAATTTGAAGAAGTTGCCTGTGTTTAGATTTTGCATTTTGCTTTCTTTAATTTAGTTTCTTTAATCTAATGTTTCATTGGTGTATTAGATTAGATTCATTTTGATTTACACATTCTAACGTACACATTTTTGGCACCCACCATGGGGCATCCTCCCGTATTAATCTTTTTTCTCGTAGAAAATCTTATGTTTTTAGAGGTGACGGACATGAAAATTCGCTTTGGCGCATACAATCCTCGGTTTAGCGCATCCACAGACTATTTTAGCGCATATGCTGACTGTTTTAGTGCATTACTAACTATTTTAGCACATATACTAACTGTTTTAGCACATTTGGCACCTGTTTTAGCGCATACGAGCCTTCTTTTAGCGCATACGAGCTCTGTTTTAGCGCATAGACCTCTGTTTTGCGCTTTTACAATCAGTTTTTAAAATAGCAATATCTTGGTCATACGGAGGTCTTTTTTGACGATTTATTTTTTGAAATGGGGTAGAATTTCATAATCTATCCAATGGTGTAGGTGTTTTTCAATTTTATTTGAGTTAAAATTATAAATTTCAAATCTAAAGTCAAATCACACTATAACTTGGTCTAATTTTTAGGATTTTTATGCTGAATGATTCATGCAACCCTTATACCTTCTTGTTTCTTGGTTTAATCTAACATTTGGAGAATTTTTGCAGGTTAGAGAATCAAAAAGGGAAGAAGAAACAAAGGAAAAGCTTCTTATGAAATCATCTTTCTATTGTATCAAGTGTTTTTAAACACTTTGGGAGCAATTATAATCTCATTCTTAAATTGTTGTCTGGATCTGACACGACCGCGGCCAGAAGTTATATTGATGTATGGGGAATAAAATGAAGCAAGCCTAGGATAGACATTTAAATCTGAATTAACCAATCCTAGGATAGTCACCAAACATAAATTTTCTTTTGGTTAAAATGAATCCCATGTTTTTGGTGAAGCAACATCTTCACTTAATGTAGAGAATTGTCAATTTGAGATTTAAAATTGAACCATTATTGTTTGTTGTGATTGTGGGTAATAGGTTTATGCTCTCCCCTTAACTGGGTGATCGGAACACCAGACTTACCTTTTATTTTCTGCAATTTAATGCTTTATTACATCCTTTAGAAGGCTTGCTCTTGTGGGAAAAAGTACTCACCCAAGAGGAACGACCTAAGTGGGAACACCTAAAGCCAAGGTTTCCAACCCACTTTAATCAAAAGCAAGTTGTTGATGAAAATCCAACTTGATAGTAGTGCGTAGGATAACCATCCCCAAAACCTTTGTTCTAAAGGTTGGGAGGTCTCTCGAGGGAGTATATCTATTTGCCACACTGAATGGATATCCCTATTAAAAACCATACTGTAGAAAGCCAGCCGTGTCAGTATCCAAACATCATTTAAATCACAGTGCAAGGGGAGGGAAGAATCTGCCCCCAAGACACTCACCATATAATCGCCACAAATTGTTTGCTCAGGGGATTCGGTATCCACTTCCGTCACCTTGAGTATGCACCTAGAAAAGACAAAAACACGGGCGCCCTCTAGGGGGTGACATGGCTATGTGAGTCGATGTGATTTTAACCTGTGGGCTATGATTTCTATTATGACCTATTTGACAACTAAGAGTGAGTCTGCTTGGAATGCTTATTTTGTTAAAAACTTGTGAAAATCTCAAGAACATACACTCAGTGTTTTAGATTTTGTGTCTTTAAAAACAATTGTCTTCCTATTGCATGTTGTGTTTTGAAGCTTACAACATGCAATAACTTGGACCTATGTAGCCAAGTGGAAAAATAACCCTATACCTGTAACCACTCAAGGCATGTCAAGGATACTTGCTCAATGTATATATATATTTGAAGCACAGCATAATAACCCAATAGGGTTCAATATAATAAAGCATAAAATTGCATCCATACATCCATCATTTAAATAATCTATTTGAACATCAATAATAAGGTTCACATTTAATCACTACATGAAAATAATATGCATATATCTAAGAATTGAAGCATACCAATAAGTTAAGAATATAAACATAAATAATGCCCAAAACTAACATGTTGAGTCTCATCTTGAACATGTGGTGGTTCATACACACCATTTAGATAAAGAATAGCAATCACAAAAAAATCATGAGGAAATAGTGAAGCTAAGACACCTATCTTACATCTACAATATGCAAACGAGAGGGTCACTACACATAGACTAATTAAACTAACTTTATTAACCTAAGAAAGCTTAATAAAAGTGTAGGAGAAACTTGGGACATAGGGAAAGTTAAAACCTACACTAAGACTCCCCTTAGGTGTAGCTTATGTGAGTAAAAATATGGGTCCCAACAAATGAATCCTATTGAGGTACCCATGTACAAGATATCCACCCCAAAAATATATGCCCCTCCCTATAATAGAGAGATAAATAGGACTAAGAATCAACCCCAAAGAGGACATCTGTCATACACCTAGAAAAACTCATAAATTAAGGAACTTGGTTTTAGTAAAGGGTTTGGTGGATATGTCTACAATCTTCTCTAATGTCAAAAAATACTAAATATCAATTATTTGATCATGAATTATACCCCTTATGTGGTGGATATTCATCTCAAAAAAATTGGTCCTATGATGATAGATTGGATTCCTTAAGATTTATATTGCACTTGGTTATAAAAAATTATTGTGGGATTTTAGAATGGAATACCAAACTCATTGAGAATATTTTGAATCCAAATGGCCTTAGTAGTAATATTAACTTCTCATTGATAATCATCCTCTATAGATGAAAGATAAATTGTACACTTATTACTTGACCAACAATTCAAACCAAAACCAAGTGAGAAGTAACATCTTGAAGTAGGCTTGCAATCCTAAGAATCAACTACCCAATCTAAATCTATGTGTCCAACCAAGTCAAAATCCACACCCACTACATATTGAATACCATAATTGTGAGTGTTATTCATGTAATATAGAATCCACTTAGTTTCTTTTGAGTGTAGTTCATGTGGATTATACATGACTCAAGAGACCATACCTATAAAATATAAAATATTGGGTCTCATTTGACTCAAGTAGATGAGACTCCCAACAAGATATCAATACAAAGTATCATCAACCAAGAGTGAAGAAAATTTAGACTCAACTTTGAACCTTAACAAAAATGGAGTTGGTGAAGGCTTATAGTCAACCATGCCAAACTTAGAGAATATATCAAGTTCATACTTAAGATATTCTATGAAGATACTAGAAGAAGTTTGGGTGATCTCAATCCCCAATAGTTAGTGCAATAGGACCAAGTCTGATGTTAAAAATTGATCATGGAGGGTAATTTTCACTAGAAGGATGGATGAGTGAATCCCTATTATCAAAAAGTCATCAACATAGAGAACTAGAATTGTGAGAGTATCCCTGCTACCAAATATAAGAACCTACCTAGATCCTAAGGAAGGAGTCCACCTTGGAATACCAATTTTGGGGGACCTATTTGAGGCCATAGAGATAATTTTTAAGATGAAAAAAAAGTGAAGTATCCTATACAAATCCTTGTGTCTACTCCATTTATATCTCCTCCTAAAGGTCACCATAAAGAAAATGTGTTCTTCACACATATTTGATGAACTTCTCATTTGTGGCATGCAACAATATCAAAGACAAGTTAGATAGAATTAATATTGGTGATTGGTGTAAAATTCCTAAAGTGTGTTAATCCTAGGATCTCGAGATAATCCTTTGGCAACCAAGTGAGCCTTCTAATTGTCAATCAACCTATCTTCATCAAATTTTGTTCAATAGATCCACTTGCATCAAAAAAGGTTTCCTTACCTTAAGAAGAGGGATTATATCTTATATGTGGTTCCTCTCCAAGGAACTAAACTCTTTCTACATAGAAACATCCCACTAGGGGATACTAGAATATCTTAAAAAGGATTATAGATTAGAAACTATAGCAATAAAGAGATATGGATCTTGATAAATTGTGACATTTTTCTTCTAGTGTCTTCAACATCTCTAACCTAATCACCTACTAACTATAATATTTGACAATCCCAATAAAACCTTTAGGTTGGAGAGTGTGGAGATACTATAGTTGTATCCTATTCATGATGAATAAGAGTAGAAGGATGTGAATCATCATCATTTTCACTAGCTAAAGTGGAGGAAGAAGAATCCTCATCAAGACTAGGACGATTAAGATCCTCTAAAGAACCATAATCATGCCATAGTGTCTTAAAGTGATGACTACTAGAGAAGTAGTAGGAATATCCTTAAAATTGACACTCCTCTCAATAAAAACTCATGAGTGGTGGGATAAAAATTCTTATAGCCCTTGACATCATTTTCATTCCTAAAAATTATAAAATTCTTTCTCTTTAGATCTATAACCTTGCATATTTTTACTAGAACGTAGGCCCATTCAAGGGAGCCAAACACATGAAGTTGATTCAATGAGTATTTAGGATCACTTCAACATTATAAAGGAGTTACCCCATCCACAATTGGGTGAATAACGTGTTAGGTCCCAAACTCCTCTCCCAAACCCTAGAGAGTTTTTCCAACTTCAAGGGCAAGGGTTTATCTTCAAGAAGGTGAATAAAGGCCCTTATAAACACTTAGGATGGTTAAAATTTAATAAATGAGATTGGGTTATCTCTCCTATGATTTTAACTCTTCTTAGACTCAAGAGGGTGTTGCTAGAGGTATGGCTTAATAGATATTTGTATCAAACAAAATGAGCAACTAAAGTTCCTCGACCCCAAAAATTACCACTAGGTCAAATAAGATTTGGTTGTAATAACCCCTATAGAGTTGATTTAAATACTATGTACATGTATCTATAAATAGAAGTAGTGATGTAATTCATTGGGAATTTATTTTTAAACTATTTTGTTGGAATTTTGTTTGTCATTGACAAGATTGATGGATATATGGCATATGATGTTAATTTGGTATTGTCATTGATGTCAACATTGATGTGATTTCAAAATTGATACATAGTTGAAGATTGATGAGAATGATTGAGTATGGTGTTGTCAATTATTTCATCCTATCGCATAGTTGTAGACATGTTGGTCCAAATAAAACCAAATATGTTAAATAATTTCCTAAGTTTCAATGTATTGTTTTCAGTGTCTAGTGAACAAGTTTTATGGTCCACATTGGTTTTCTATGAGGAATCTAGTCATGCAGTTTTGAGTTAATGTTGGTGCATATTGGAAGAGTCTAAATCCAATGTTCCATGACTTGATGTCTTCCACAGTCAAAGATAATGTTGAAAAAGCATCAGGCTCTATAATGCCAATGTCAGTGGTGCAAAGTGTATGTTGGAATGCTCTGCATTCCACCGTGGATGAACATTTTGTTATATGGATTTGTGGAAGTGTTTCTAGGTTTCAGATATGTTTTTGATCCAAGTGGAAAGTGTTTTGGTGGTCCACATGTAACTTTGTGTGGATGAACAATTGATTCATTCAATTTTACTTCACCATTTTTTCTATGTGCGACTAACCTAAGTATTTTTGGGTCATGTGGAGTTGGATAAGGTATGGAGTGAAGTTATGGGAATGATTATGTATATGTTTTTGTTTGTGTGTATTGGTTTGTTGATCCGATAGGTTGTTTTGTTACATGGTACACCAATTAGATCAAGGTAATTTATGTTTTTATTGGATGTAGTATATGTACAAGGTTAATTCCTTGTGTGATGATGTGAGATGCAATATAATTAAGTTTTTGCAAGATCTAGAGCAGAGCAGAGTGTGAAGAGGTTGATAAGTGGTGAAGTATAAAGTGTTTTAACTAAGTTTTTTGAGCCTAATTGGAATTGTCTTCAACATATTGTAGATGCATTTTAATCAGTTCAATCTTTGGTAGTGAGCCACCTCCTTTTCTATCCTATAAGTGAGTCACTTCTTCTATTATATATATAGTGTCCTTTGGACAATGTGTCCAATTGGTAGTGAGCCATTTTTTAATATCTTATAACCAGTTATAATATATTGTGAGTTAATCCTCACTATGGTTTTTCCCTTTTTAGGTTTTCCATGTAAATTTGGTGTTCTTGTGTTCTTTGATGTGATGCATGCTTTCTATGTTCATTTATATTACTACAAGTTTAATGTGATGCACTGAATGGATGTTTAAAGTTGATGAAGTTAATGAATTTCAATGAATACTGACTCACCCCCTCTTAGTATTTTGGGTGTTCAATAATTGACATCATAACTTTGTTCCTTTAATTAGCTTGATCATTGATTATATCTTGGAGGTTGAACACATGGATACAAGGTAGTATCCTATTCCTCTAGAAGATATTATACTTGAAGGGTTTACTAAATAATATTGTGAAGTTGACATTGAAGGAAAAATTAAGTCAACTCTTGATGATTTGGATAAATCAGAAGTTGAAAATAGAGATCTGAAAAAGGATCTTAATGATGCAGATGAGTGCATTAAGAAGTTGAGAGAGAAACTAAAGAAATCTACAAAAAGAGTCAAGGAGACAAATGAGCATCTCAAGAAATCAAATGAGACTATCAATAGTTTTAAGGTGCAAGTTGAAGAAGGAAAAAGAGTTGAAGATTGCCTGAATGCCAAATTAAAAAAAAAATATGAAGAATTTTCAAAGATTGAACAAGAGATTGTAACTTTAAGATAATATCTAGAGAAAGAAAAGAATCAAGAGGAAAATTTCAAGAAGATTTCCACAATACTTGATGTGATGATTGAAAATAAAAAGGCTTCTAAAGAGAAAGAAGGTTTGGGGTTTGAGAAAGGAGAAATTTCAAAAGAAAATCAAACTCTAAACAATGTTGAGAAGAAGAATCACAAGAAGAGAAAAGTCAAATAGATTTGAAACCAGGAAAAATATTTCAAGAGACCACCTATCAAATAACCAAATGTATAAAGGTATCCATATTTTAATGGTTATTTTTATTCCTTCAATAATTTTGGACATAAAGTTATATATTGTAGAAGTAGAATGAATCAAAATGTTCAATCATTTAACATTCAGTGCTATACATGCAATAAATTTGGTCATAGAACTAGTGAATTTAAAAAATAGATGATGAATGGTTATAATAATCGCATGATGTTTTAATCTTTCAATGGTTATTTTTATACTTGCAATGGATTTGGGAATATATCTAATGAATATAGATCTAGAATGGCTATAAGTGAGCTTGTTCAAAAAGGTTTCACTTGTTACAAATGCAACAAACTAGGACACATAGCTAGTTTTTGCAAAAGCAAGAATGTGAAACAAGATCTAGAAGAAGAAAGAAGAGAGGGAAGTGAAGAATGAGTTTGTTCCAGCCCATATTGTAGATATTTCCTCTGAAAACTAGATAAAGGGATTTGGCTTAGGGGGAGTTATAATAGAAAGTATTTAAGCCCTTGGCAAAGATGTGGTGTCGATGCCTTCTGTACATAGGTATAAATGTATTTCAAGATGCTTGAACTACTGGAGAAATCATCAATGGAAAATCTCTTGATGTGGAAATTCATGGAGAGATTTAAGGTGACTGTGACTACACAGTTAGGTTTTTCTAACTTTTAACCTAATTTCAAATAAATGCAATTAATATGTATTAGGTCACTGAAAAGAGGGTTTATATGTCATTTTCATATGTTAAATTCATTTTTGATTGAGAGATTGAAGTGGAGAGTAGAGAATAAAAGAGGTCAAATGATTCTAATGTTGCACAAAACCCTACCAACAGAAATCAAAGGTATTTATCAATATTTTGTGAAACCCTAGTGTTGTTCATAATGTTTACTCCACAAGTGATTGATGTCTTTGAATGAGCAAGACCTAATTTTAAGAAGCATCCTTTCAAATCCATTGAAAGAAACCTTGAGGGTTCATTTTCGAGTGTTCCATATGGAGTGATGCAAATAAAATATGTAATAATGTACATCCATGTGAAAATGGATGAG
Source organism: Sequoiadendron giganteum (assembly GCA_007115665.2). NCBI lineage: Eukaryota > Viridiplantae > Streptophyta > Pinopsida > Cupressales > Cupressaceae > Sequoiadendron > Sequoiadendron giganteum. Next base: position 630,474,937 of record CM021103.1, read on the forward strand.
TATAATCATGTGAAGTTGGGAAAATTTCAGGTAGACAAGTTAATCAATGATGATTTTGAATTAAATCTAGAGTATGCAGGTTTGATTGAAAATAAATTAGATGTTTGAAACAATTTCCCTATTTTCTATTATGTTGATGAATGGGTTACATATGTATTGAGAAGAATCCATGAAAAATTCTTGTGGTTAGATATGTTGCATTTGTTCAAAAAGAAAGCTATCAAGTTGGTTACTAGTTTGTGCTTGACAGGACCCGTTCCTAAGATGTAGTATGTGAAGAATGAGATGGTAATGAAGCTAAGTCGCACAAATTTTGACAAGTGTGTCCTAACAGTAAAGGACATAGATGATATGATAGTTAAATATTCTTTGATTATGACCGGTTACAAGATTTATTACACTAATAGAGAGAATTATGTGTTAGCCACAACTTTAAACACTGCTCACCAAATGGCGAAAGATGTTTTGGACATTGATTTATGTGAGTTCTTGAGACAACACTTGATGAAGAACCTATTGAAGAAAAAAGAATAAAAATATCCTTTTTGGTATGGAACTCTGATCATTTTCTTGTTATTCTACTTTCTTGGGGAGTTTCTCATAACAAATAGCATAGTATGGTTAGATAATATGCCTATTGCAATAAAAATAAAGGATCATTTGGGAAGATTTTAGGATGATGATTCTAGGAATTAGGATTTGTGGGAATTTTTCAAATCCTTTCAATCCTAGATGCAAGCAAGAGAGAGGATTTCTAAGAGTGTTATTGAGAAATACAAGAATGATATTACCTTTATGGAACTCATAGAGATGGATGCATTATAGAAACAATGGAATCTAGAATAATCTAGATTTTTGAAATGGGATATGAAGTGGTAAAAGATGTAATCATAGGTCTTGCAAAACTTATGTTGGAAAAACTAAGAGACCCATCTATAGATAGGTTTGGAATATATGAGGATAAGTCTAGTGAAGTGCACTTGAAGCACAAAGAAAAGGAGATAAGGAAGAATGTACAGAAGATGAAAGCTCAAATAGAAGAGATATTGGGTATACCTAAGATCCCTACAAAGAAATCCAAATCCATATCTGGTCCTCTAGAAGGTAATCCAAGTACAATAAGGTTAGTTAGGACTCTACCCCCTCTCCTACTATTATGATGTCCTTCGGAACTATGCCTATAGTTGGTGTTAAGAAGAAAGATACATAAAGTGCCCCTACAACACAATAAAATCCTTTGCAAAGGAGACGGAAATAAAAAGCTAAAAGAGAGAGATATACTAGCTATGTTGATGAAGAGGAAGAGGAAGAACAAGGATGTCAGCTGATCCAAAAAGGAAATTCGGTGTCTCTCAAGTAGAGATAAGTGTAAATGAGATCAAAGTTGATATTGTTGATAGTGATAGTGAAGAATAAGTTTAAAAGAAGCAATATTTCAATATCTATGTGAAGGAGAAGAATTCAAGGTTCAAAAAAGAAGAAAAATCTCCTAAAGATAAGGGGAAGAAGAAAGAGAAGATCCCTTTGGTAAGAAAGAATAGACCCCTAAGGTTAGATACACTATTTAATGGTATTTCTGAGCATGGAATGTTAGAATAAACTACTAAAATGTATTCAAAATTAGATGATACAAATAAGGAAAAAATAGAGGAAGCTACTATGAAATACATGGTAACATTTGATACTAGCCCTGGAAAAATTGAGAATCAGTTGCCTGATAACTTGAAGAATGTATTGAGTGCTAGAAGGCAAGAATTTGTTGATGAGGATACCGAAATGATTGTATTTTCCTTAGAGAAGACTTTTTCTTCCCTTTCTAATGAAGATAGAGTTAAATTGGCTCAACTATATAGCAAGAGGTTCAAAACAAAGCAAATTTAATGAGAAGATACAAAGTGGATATTGAGATATTAAGAAATGAGACACTGCAAAAAGTTGAAGAACTTGCCAAAGAATTGAAAGTGTCTGTGAAAAGTGAAATTCAAATGTAGCATGACACTTTTGTACCAAAGGTCAATGAACCTAATAATAAACATCATGAGCATGTATCAGATCATGAGCCTACAAAGGAGAATATTCAAGAAGATATGATGACTGAAAATATTCCTTTGGATGTGGAGAATATGATTGCAGAGGAATAAGAGAAAGAGAAATAGGACATCCCAGAGAAGGATGAATCACAAGCATAATAGAATCTACGATCTCTGGATATGAAGATGGGTGATGAGAAAAAAGAAGAAGTCTCAAAAAAATTAGAGACATAAAACAGTGAACACTTGCCTCCTTTAGATAATGAAAACTATGTTGAAGAAGAGAAGTAGACTAAGGATCCCTCTTGCAGTGATGAAAAGGAGAAAAGGGAGCAAAAGGAAGGAGAAAATACAAATATTGTTGGTGATTTTTTTTAAAAAGGTAAATAAAGCTTGCAATAATTACTTTAATAAATAGTAATTGCAAATTTGAACCCAAATATTAACCCTTAATATGAATGTGATTGCAGAATCAAAATAAGAAAAGAAAACCATAACACATGAGACCAAATTTATGTGGAGAAACCCCTAAGGGTAAAAAATCAACCACATAAAGAGAGAGGCAAGCATATTACTAATCCAATATAGATTACAACAATAATATAATTCTCTGTAAAACTCTATAGAATCTGGTAGCAACTTGTTACTTAAATAACTGAATAATTAACTCTAGTTGAAGGCCCCAATTTATAGAAACTTGTGGGGATGAATACCAACATGGTATCACCAAAAAACATGCAGCAAAACCACATGGAAAAACCCATGCCTACTTCCTTTCCAACTACCAATTCCACCCAAATAACAACTTACATATGCTCTTACAACTATCATAAGGCATTTCTCATGCATGGGTGCCTAGGGAAGGAATATTTCTTAAATGTTATCATAGTTGTCATAACATCTTATGATGGTGTCATATTTGTCATAGATATTATTACAACATATGATGTATTCCATAACCCTCCAAAAATAGGAGATTCCAAATGGGATGCCTAGCTATTTTTTCCTTTTCCCAAAAGACAAATGGTAATAGTAACTTCGTCTTTACATGAGCTCTTTCACCATCGTTGGTTAAATGGTTTCACCTCTTAAGGGTAATTTAAAAAATAAATTAGGAAAACAATTAATTAATGGATTTACAAGGTTTATGTCACCTAAATCCTAACATTCCCCCACTTGACATCATACATTATAATCTACAGCCATAAAGATACATAAAAATGAAATTAAGTACAATGATCAAGGCCCATGGCCTTCCTACACCAAGAAAACTTATCTATGGTTACTGGATTTGTGAGAGAATCTAAAAAATTATCCAAAGTGTCTACTTTTTTAATCAGGACCTATCCATTCTCAGCCATTTCTTGTACAAAGTGATATTGAACATCAACATGCTTAGTATGGGAATGATACATAGGATTCTTAGCAAAACATATGGCACTCTAACTACACATCTAATGCTCACTGTCCTACAATGAAAACCAATACCAATGTAAAATATTTTTAGCCAAACAACCTCCTTAGATGCATGGGTAGTGGCCATATGGTGCAAGAGCACCTACACCTTGTGAAGTCTAAGTTGATAGCTAGGTGTGTCTTGTGTTCATTTATGCTTAATAAGGTCTAAAGGACCAGTCATAATGTAATTTGAAAAGGTTTTGAATCATTTAGTTGAATTTGTCAGTTTGATTCATAATGCCAAGGCCATGTGAAATCATGAGTTTTAAGGGATATGGGGAGTAGGGTCTTATTCCATGTTAAATAAGGTCTCAATGAGCATTTTAAATGTATTGGAGGGCTTAATAGGTCAGTTAGGTGGTATTTGCAAAATCAAGTTGATCAAGTTGTAATGGGGTAGTGATTAAGAGCAAAATTGGCAAAAATTGTCATCTTAGACTCTAACAAAAGGTGGTTATGGTAGTTGGTCGGTTCAAGGGGTGGTTTGGATGTTATTACATGATATATTTTTGTAAGATCTCGAATTGAGGCTGTTGGAGAAGTTTGGAATGAGTTTCTAATAAGAAGTTTGCTGTTTTTTTGTGTTTTCCATTAAGAAATTGCTGATCCCGTGCATTGTACGACCTGTAAATATTGTTTTACACTACAAGCCTATTATGGTTGGATAGATAATTAAATAACCTTTCTTTTGGCGTTGGAATGGTGTGATTTCATTGAGAATTGAGTGAGATATCCCCGTTTTACTACCGGGTGGTCTCAAATCCCATGTTTTTCCTGTTTTCCTGAACTTTGCAAGCATTGTACGGATCTGTACCATCACCATATGATCTGAGACTTATATCATCTTGTAGGGGAATGAAATAGCTTTCATCTGAATCCAATTAGAGGTTCTAATATTGATTTTTGAGAGAGATCTCTTCATTTTTCTGGGACTGCCTGTTTCTAACTAATTTGAGGGTTTGATTGGTGTAAAAAATGATGTTCTAGTCATTCCACTTGCTGTCCAGCCCTGTAACTCGGTGGAATGACTTATTTCATGGAATTTTAGATGTACCAATGGTTTGGGAGGCATAAAATACAAGTTGTATGGTTTTAGGGGGATGCCTTAGGGTGTTTTCATGAGTTTTCCAAGTGAAATTGAGGAACTAAAGTAAGGTTTTGGAAAAATATGATTGGAACTCTATATGTGATAGTGTTTTGAGTTTTTGCAGGTCATTTTATGAAGGTCTAATGTATTGGAATGTTATGATATGTCTTGGAACCCATATTTTCAATAAACCCTCATGAATTGTGCCTAAAACAAGGTTTTTCAAGTTTGGCATGTATTTGTCCGTACCAATGGAATATTTTTGTGATTTTGGAGGTTTGAAGGCATATGAATTGCTGCACCAAGGTTTCATGGTCCTATGATAGGTTTAAAGGCATGTTGCTTTGAAAAATAGGCCTAATCAGCATAATTGAGCCTCCTGGGTCTGCGTCATAGTGGTATCAAAGCCTCAGGAAGTAGATCTATTTTCATTTTGCAGGGTTGAAGAAGAGGCAAGGTTGACAAGATGCCTCCAAAGAAGAATGATATGGCTAAAGAGATGAAGGAGATGAAAGATAGGCATGCAAGAGAACTCAGAGAGTTGGAAGAGAGAGTCATAGCCTTGGAGACAAACAAAAGAAGGGAAGTGGAAGAGACTGGGACTGAAGATGAGGAAGATGAGGAGTTTGAAGATGTGGAAGAAGAGCTTACTCCAGAGGATCAAAGAATTGCAAGGTTGCTGAAGGCAATAAAGAATGACAAACCTAAGGTAAAACTTGATGTTCCGAAGTATGGTGGTAGTTTAAATGATGAAGAACTATTGGATTGGATTGCTGCAATAGATAATCATTTTGAATGTGATGAGGTTCCTGAAGAACAAAGGGTCAAGATTGCAAAAACTAAGTTGCAGGGTCATGCTTTGGTATGGTGGGATTACCTTCAATCTGAGAGGAGGAAGCAAGGAAAGTCTAAGATCACATCATGGGATAAGATGATATCAAAAATCAAAGGTAAATTCTTACCCAAGGATCACCAAGTTCAATTTTTTAAGAGATTGCAAAACTTAAGACAAAGGGAAATGGATATTAAGTCTTATACTGAGGAGTTTTATAAATTGAGTTTAAGATCTGGTCATCATGAGAATGAAGATGAAAAGATTGCTAGATATGTTGGTGGTTTAAGGCTTAATATACAAGATGAATTGGTTTTGGCTAACCCTAGGAGTGTAGAGGATTGTTATCAAATGGATATCAGGGTGGAGGAGAAAATGAAGAGAAGGCAAAACAAAGCAGGAAGAGGAAGAGGCAGCACTTCTAGAGGAAGAGGATTCAATCCTAGTTCAAAGACAAACAATGAGGGCCAAGGAGAAGACAAGAAGGATCAAGAGAAATCTGATTCAAGAGGTGGATGGAGAGGTTCAAGAGGCAGATTTGGTGGAGGAAGAGGTTCCTATCAATTCTTAGGAAGATGCTACAATTGTAACCAGCCTGGACACCCAGCCTTCAAGTGTCCTGAAAAGCAAGCCTCAAGCTCTTATGGTGGAGAAAGGAGGAATCAATTAGTGCATGAAGATGAAGAGAGTGGGAATTCACCTATAGTTAACCTTACATCAGAAGAAGGAGAGGCACTCATGATAAGGAGAACTGTGTTGCAAGCATCCAAGGAGGAAGAATTGAGTCAAAGGAGGAGTCTATTCAGAACTACATGCAAAAGCAAAGGTAAAGTGTGTCAAGTTGTCATTGATTCTGGTTCTCAAGATAATCTAGTGTCTAGGGAGATGGTGGATAAGTTGAGTTTGGAAAAGTTACCTCAAGAATCACCTTATAGAGTTTCTTGGGTCAATGATAATCAAACTTTGGTGGTAAAAGAGCAAGCATATGTTGATTTTCAGATTGGAGAGTATAAGGATAGGGTTCTATGTGATATTTTGCCAATGGATTGTTGTCATGTGCTCTTAGGGAGGCCTTGGCAATTTGATAGGAGGTCTATATATGATGGCTAGGAGAACACATACACCATCAAGGAGGACAAAACTTTTAAGTTGCTTCCCTTGAAAACAAGTGTAAGGGATAAGGGTAAGTCTAAGGTAGTGTTGTTTGGCAAGAAGGAGCCTTTAAGGCCTGAGGACAGTAAGTCTGATATGGTTGCAGGTTTAGAACAGATTAGTGGTGTTGTGACAGCAAGGAAGGCACCCACAAATGATGTTAAGATAGTATGGAGTTTGTTTTTGCAAGGGGCAACGAGAGAACTCAAGCCTAAGTCTGATTTGATCAAGGTAAGTGATAAGTGTGCAAAGGAGTATGAAGGACAGGGTGAAATTGTTGTTGGGACTATGGTGTGTCCCATTACTATGAAGGTTGCTGCAAGCCAAGTCAAATTTGGTAATGCAAAAGAGGATAGAGTTGTTAGTGCAGGGGCACAAGAGGATGGTGACATGGCAGGTCTAGGGGCATTACAAAAGGAACAAATTAAGCAAAGGCATGCAGGTCTGATCACAGAGCCAGTAAGGCAGAATGTGCAAGGAATGGTGAGGAGCTATCCATGTATGGGTGGAGCAAGGAAGAGAGCAGGTTTATATGATTCTAATGTTTGTTTATCTGCAGGTCTAAGGCATAGAACAACACCAAATTTTGATCCAGGACTAAAGAGATCAGTACCAGGTCTGAAGATGCTTGAAGCAGCAATGAGAAGGCCAAGAACAAGTTTCCACTCTTGGGGCAAGAGTCTTTTTTATGGGGGGGTGTATGGTGCAAGAGCACCTACACCTTATGAAGTCTAAGTTGATAGCTAGGTGTGTCTTGTGTTCATTTATGCTTAATAAGGTCTAAAGGACCAGTCATAATGTAATTTGAAAAGGTTTTGAATCATTTAGTTGAATTTGTCAGTTTGATTCATAATGCCAAGGCCGTGTGAAATCATGAGTTTTAAGGGATATGGGGAGTAGGGTCTTATTCCATGTTAAATAAGGTCTCAATGAGCATTTTAAATGTATTGGAGGGCTTAATAGGTCAGTTAGGTGGTATTTGCAAAATCAAGTTGATCAAGCTGTAATGGGGTAGTGATTAAGAGCAAAATTGGCAAAAATTGTCATCTTAGACTCTAACAAAAGGTGGTTATGGTAGTTGGTCGGTTCAAGGGGTGGTTTGGATGTTATTACATGATATATTGTTGTAATATCTCGAATTGAGGCTGTTGGAGAAGTTTGGAATGAGTTTCTAATAAGAAGTTTGCTGTTTTTTTGTGTTTTCCATTAAGAAATTGCTGATCCCGTGCATTGTACGACCTGTACATATTGTTTTACACTACAAGCCTATTATGGTTGGATAGATAATTAAATAACCTTTCTTTTGGCGTTGGAATGGTGTGATTTCATTGAGAATTGAGTGAGATATCCCCGTTTTACTACCGGGTGGTCTCAAATCCCATGTTTTTCCTGTTTTCCTGAACTTTGCACGCATTGTACGGATCTGTACCATCACCATATGATCTGAGACTTATATCATCTTG